>JBBJLR010054983.1:0-11586 GCA_037577145.1 Brachypetersius gabonensis
AGTAGAGGCCACAGGGAGCCAGTGAAGGTTCTGCAGTAGAGGCCACAGGGAGCCAGTGAAGGTTCTGTAGTAGAGACCACAGGGAACATCTACTTTCTAAAGTTAGCCTACTCTTGAATTTTGACAGATGGTTGTCCACTATCCATGTTGTCATGGAGAAATGGAGCCCTATTTTGGAGTCTGCTTATATTGTAAGTAGAGTCAAATTTGTAATGAAGAAGCTCCAGGAGTTGCAGTTCAAAAATGAGCATTCTTCTCAGCAGAATTAGAAGCACTGACTGACATCTTCCCGCTGAGCACAATCCACAGGGAAAGTTTAATTCAGCTGCTAAGAATCAAGGAAGTTTGCACCAACTTCCCCTAATCCTGAGCATGCAGGGGCAAAGTTGACAATTCTGCGAACTTGATGTGTTCTGTAATCTGTAAATCCACATGGCTCACAGGGTCTGAGACAGCAATATTTTCATTCAGAAAAGATGAATCATAGATGTGAGTATGTGTGCCAGTGCCAGAGATGGGGACTCGAGTCTGAGACTCGGATTCGAGTTGCACTTAAGTCTTACAAACAAAGCATTGTGACTTGACTTTAGAATTCCCTCAACGACTCGAGACTTGACTCGGACTCAGTGCTGTGACTCATGAGTCAAAACTCGTAAATCATGTTAATTTCATGGAATTATTTATTTATATCTCGCACTCTTTCCATCGACCCGAAAACCTCGCCCCGGTGTCCCATTACTTTTTTCCTGGGTGAACGGTTTTCAGTTAATAACGGTTTTTGAAGGGTCTTTGGAAAGGGGTCACCGAGCCCCATCTAACTGTGGAGTTTCACATTTAGAGTGGAGATATATTATTAATATTTAACATTTAGATTTAAGATCATTTAAGGCAAATCCTCCATGTTGGTGAGGGCAGATCGCAGCACGCAGCCCCGCCCCCTGCTAAGCGACAGCCAATTAGAATCGTGGCACGTGGCCAATTAGCATATCTTCTAAACATTTACAGCTCAACATTTACAGCTAAAAAATCCCACATTTAGAGTCGCAGCTTGTAAACGTTGCCACTCAAAGACTTAAGACTTGACTTGGACTTGGTAAAAATGACTTTGAATCAGAATTGAAATTAATTTCCAGATTACAGTATGTAATAATTAATCATTAATACACATGGATAAAACATGTGGATGAATTTTGCAAACTGGTAATTATATACTGGAATAAACAGTGTACTCAAATACTTATAATGTCAGATATGCATAGTTTCAGATACTGCTCAGTCATCATTCATTAACTGTAAAACACCCAGTTTTATTCAATGTACATACCCTCAACTTTTCTTTATACATCACTTGTTATTATTTATATTATCTACTTATTATTATTTAAAGTGCCATAAATAATAATGGTTAAATGCAAAATACACGTTTTGAAACAGCAAACAATGGAATCAGAATTTTATTGAACTGATTTCCACTAACTGAATCTCCAATTCCAGTTCTGTTGCCTGTAGTTATTGTTTAATTTAATTTCCATATCCTAGTTTGAATTGAATTTGATCATCATTCCTGAATTTATTCTTTTAGTACATTTCAATAAATTATTCTTTAAGCAATCATTTTTGTGAATTAAATGTTTATGTAAAAAGTTAAGAACCTCTGCACGGGCGTAAATCTCGGGGGGACGGGGAAAAAAATATTTTAAGAAATCGCACTCTCTATTGTGAAAAATATATGTATGTAGACCTAAAATAATTGTCTTAGTAGAAAAAAAACAAAAGCAAAAAATCCATTTAGAGACAGTTAAGTTCCCCCTCCTCTTCCTCACAGTGGTTTGGCCCACTGTCTGTTAGTCCTCCCCTTCCTCATAGTGGTTTGGCCCACTGCCTGCTTTCCCAGTTCATCTCACCTACTCTACACACGAGTCAGTAAATTAGTTGCGGCAAAAATGCTGATTACCGATTACTGTTTACAATAGCTTGTTGCATAGTGCACAGCAACTAACACGCCATGCATTGTTTTATTCGTGACGACTTGGCATAGTGTTAACTTAACATTAACGGCCGCAATTAGAATATTGTTTAGCTGAGTATTTACTAAATGAGCACTGTGCTACCTCCGGACTGACTCCACTGTATTTTTTTGTATAGCCAATTTCTATTCTGTTCTTAAGTGTCTATATTAATTTTAAATAAAATTTTAAATCTTTTTTTATTCCTTGTTTTTATTTTACAATTTGATTGTATTATTTGTGTCCCCTTCAAAAATTGCTCATGAGAAATTTCATATTTATTGTCCCCCACCCCCCACTGTTACATGAAATTGACACCCATGAACTCCTGCATAAATGTTGTTTTACAATGAAAGAACTGTACCCTAAAACCATTTAAGAACTTTGAGTGAGTGTTTAAAGATTACTGAGGTTAACATGCTAGCTAAGGGCTATATTATGACTCTAGCACTGTCTGGGTAGCACCGTGTGTCATTTTAGTCAAGTTGCTAAGTTGTTATCAGAAGGAGGGCAGAAGTATGTTACTGAGATTCCATAGCTTAGCCTAATGGCTGTTTGCCACTGGAGTAAAACTCTGCTCCCAAGCCCCCTATAATTGCTTTCCTGCACTGATTATGCTCCAGTAAGTCCATTCATCTTTTTTTAAATGTATGCAAGCTGCTGAGGAGAACAGGTCATTGCAACATTCAAGACATTTGTGACTTCATTTTCCTTATGCAATGTCTGGTTTTGCTGAAAACTGTGAACATGAATAATAATTCCATAATAAATGCTGTGATGCCAGTTAAAAGGGGGGGACAAAATAAATAATGACCATGCACCATACTTTATTTGCACTTCATTTAAATATTAAATATTTTCTCCTCAGTATTCATTTTGATATGAGAAAAACATCTTATTTTTCTTAAAATATTTAAATAGCTAAATATAATATATAATAGTATAATTTTAGACTCTTTTACCACAAATTTAGTTTAGCTAACATGTGTATCAGAACAGCTGGTAAAACTGTCAAGGACCACCAGATCCAGACTCTGCTTCAGATAAGATACAAACAAGAAACTTTGCTTGGGGTGTTAAAACTCTGTGATCTTGGCTTGCCAGGGGACCAGTCCCTCAGACTGTGGTGTTGCCCATGGGCGTAAATGTCCCCCCCTCCCATCCGAGGGATGTCCCCCCCAAAAAAATTATTTAAAAAAAATCGCACTCTATTGTGAAAAATATATGTATGTATACCTAAAATAATTGTGTAAGTAGAAAAAAAAACAAAATCAAAAAATCAATTTAGAGACAGTTGAGTTCCCCCTCCCCTTCCTCACAGTGGTTTGGTCCACTGCCTGTTCCCCCTCCCCTTCCTCATAGTGGTTTGGTCCACTGCCTGTTCCCACTCCCCTTCCTTACAGTGGTTTGGCCCACTGCCTGTTCTCCCTCCCCTTCCTCATAGTGGTTTGGCCCACTCCTGCTTTCCCAGTCATCTCACTTACTCTACACACATGAGTCAGGTGTGTGGCTGCGGCTCAGTTAATGTGTAACTCGAGTAAATTTGTTTTTTTTATTCAATTTAAATAAAGCGTTTCTCTTTAATGTAGTTGATTCAGACTCATTCATAAATTAGTTGCAGCAAAATGCTGACTACAGATGTTATTTTCCATGAATCTGCTAGATTCGATTAAAATATTACTTACCTGGTTAACGATTGCTTGTTTACAATAGCTTGTTGCATACTGCACTGCAACGAACACGCCATGCATTGTTTTATTTGTGACGACTTGGCATTATGTAAACATTAAAGACCACAGTTAGCATATTGTTGAATTGTGCATTTACTAAATGAGCACTGTGCTACATCCGAACTGACCCCACTGTATTCTTTTGTATAATCAATTTCTATTCTGTTCTTAAGTGTCTTTATTCATTTTAAATAAAATGTAAAAACTTTTTTTAATTCCTTGTTTTTATTTATAAGTACAATTTGATTTTGATTATTTGTGTCCCCTTCAAAAATTGCTCATGAAAAATTTTATATTTATCGTCCCCCCCCTACTGTTAAATTAAATTTATGCCCATGGTGTTGCCTAATGCTGCTGCCCAGCCTTCCTGTTTATACGGCTCGCCAATGTTTGTCTCCTGGGCAATAAACTAGACTACATCCGATTTCAGAATGATTTCTGAGAGTCTGGAAACAGCTACACAGATCATAATATCAGACTGAATGGTAAGATGAGAGGTGGCTGGCTGTGTTTTACACTGACTGGTGTGTGAATGCTATGCCGGTCTCCACTTATACTCACTGCTGCTGGTGTTTGTGATTGTTGGATGTAGACTATTTCATTTACCACGTTAATTCACCACTATGCTCATAGTCATGATGGACGTTCCACCCATGGCTACCACTAACTGCATGCTGGCCAAACTTTACAGAGGAATCCGTGAACTCCAAAGTTCACACCCAGACAGACTGTTTTCTGCTGCCAGAGATTTTAATCACAGAAATCTCCCTAAATTCCATCAATATTTGAATTTTCCTGACACGTAAATCTCTGTGATGGAGGGGAAATAAGCAGTTGTCTCAGTAGCTGTATCACAGCTTGATATGGGAATTGTTCCATTTTGGATCGCAGGACCCTACCCTGTCTCTCTTCCATCCATCACAGACATTTACATCACATGCTGCAGCTGCAAAGCCAACAAGATTGTGGATGACCCTGCATACCCCTCTTCTCGTCATCCTGTCTGGCAAAGATTCTGTAGCGTTCAGGCCCCCACTGTCAGAACGGAAACAGTCTCTTCCCTCAGGCCAGCTCACTCCTCAGAACTGAACTGCATCATAATATGTATCCACACACACACACACACACACCTCTTCCTCTCCTTACATTATTCATATGCACACTGACAGCGGTCACTGTAAATGTATTATATTATTTATTATACCGCACATACTCTGTTCTGCTGCTTCTATTATTTGCATAATAATTATTTATTGCTGTTCTACCTCTAATCTGCATTTTTACACACCTAATGATTCCACTGCCGGAAAACAGCATCTCTCATAACACTATATTCATTCAAACATCAAAGATCACATGTTGCTTGTTGTTTTTCTTGCACTCTCTCTCTCCTGCTGTCTTTGCTTTCTGTATTTCATCCTATCTGCACTTGTCTTGTGGTGTTTCTGTTTTTGTGTTTGTGTTTCACCATGGTCCTGGAGGAATGTTGTTTCATTTCAGTGTGTTCTGTGTATTCAGCTGAAATGACAATAAACACCTGCTTGACTTCCCAATTTTTCTGTGTTTACACAAAGTAAATGTCTTTATTTATTTAAAAAACGCATCCTTTGTTATCTTTAAAGACTCTATAAGGGGGCAAACAAATAAGCAAACTAAAATGTATACTATGCGTTTTTTTTCAACTTGTGCATCATCCTATCTACACCATACCTGCAGAAATTAGCAGGATGAAAAGTAATCTTACTTTGAGGAAACGAAAGGAATTACAGAGATTTTCTTAACGTCTACCACTTATCATTAGCATACTCTAGTGGTTTGGTCACTGCTGATTAGTTTGATTGCTCTTTTATGACATCCCTTTCACATGCAGTACAGTGTGAAAGCACCTCCTAATTACTCTTTATTATGAATGCTTCAAGTGGAAAAAAGGATGAATCCATCAAGTAGTCTAGCCTTGGTTCAGTCCTGTCCAAATGCTTTGTTGGGATGGAAGCAGACTAATGTAAACAGTTCATACCTTTGAGAAAATGTTTCTCTTGCCAACACTGTAGGATATCTGACCTTTTGAGCAAATGCTGCTAATGCCAGAGGCATTTTAAAATACTCCAGTCTCCAGAGAATGAGCTTTATAACACAGGCAGAAAATTCATTCTTCTGAACACATCCAAAACAACCATCTCCCACAACCCCATTCTGTAACATACATTACATACATTCAGTCTACATTAGTGTGTAGACACTGTTGGCCATTAGTTTGTCATGCGCCATTCATGCATTTTGCACCAGTAGATGAAAAGCTAAAAACTATCATACACAATGATTTTTTATTTCCAATGTTTTATTTTCACTGTAGTACCAATATAATTGCTATATCAATGAAAAATTATAAATTAAGCCCTCACCAACATGGAGGATTTGCCTTAAATGATCTTAATCTAAATGTTAAATATGAAAAATATATCTCCACTCTAAATGTGAAACTCCACAGTTAGATGGGGTTCGGTGACCCCTTTCCAACGACCCCTCGAAAACCGTTATTAGCTGAAAAGCGTTAAAAGTAATGGGACTCTGGGGCGAGGTGAACAGTTTTCGGGTCGTTGGAAAGAGTGCGAGATATAAATAAATAATTCCATGAACTGAAGGTTTACGAGTTTTGACTCACGAGTCACAGCACCGAGTCCGAGTCAAGTCTTGATTCGTTGAGGGCAAGTCTAAAGTCGTCACAAGTCTTTGTTTGTGCAACTTAAGTGCGACCAACCCATCTCTGGGTTCATCTGGGGTTTCAGCTCTGTGGTTGCACCGCTCAGCCAATAATGGTCCACTTCCCTGCTTCTGCACGTGAAGGGTTTGCACAAATAAATGAAGTCTGCTGTCCCAACAGCAGTGATGGGACAAAAGGAACCCGTCAGCTGGATGGTGACTTCCCCATTGGCTGCTGCGAGTAGCGCATATTTACTGAGCTTCACCACAAGCTGTAAATGCATTGGGTTCTCCTTTCCAATTTTGGGCAAGTTACTCTAAAACTGTAATAAAACTAATTATTACTAATCGATTCTTTTAAATTATTAATGTGATTCCTTTATTTTAAAAGTAATTAGTTACATTACTAGTTAGATTGATAGTTACTTCCCCAGCCTCTAAAGAATCTCTTAAGTCAGCTCAAACTAAATTTATTATTAAGTGTTACAAACCTACAACAACTCACAATAATGTTCTTGCCTTTAGCTGAGATTAATTTAAAACAATGGCAATATTTCCAGCTACTGAAGGCATACTTCTCACTCTCCAGGCTCACTTTGTTTTAGTTTGAGCCGGTAGGTCTCCTATATATGGCATTACACATGCGACTGTCAGACAGACATCTACCTGCCACTGACAGCTTACTGTGAATTATTATTTCTGTTTTTACAATATAGATGTTAAAGCACTTGATTTTATTGGTAATCCAGCATTAACGTAAAGTTACTTGAAATTGTAACGGTTATTTTAAAATCATAACATGTTAAATTACTATGTTACTAAAAAAATTATCAAATTTTACGCATTACTGCCCAACATTGCTCCTTCCCTAGTTCAACATGACAGCTATATTTTTTAGCCTGTTTAGCTACAGGCACCTTACTACTAATGACAATACATTATTGTTAGTCCCAGGTCAATTTTATGATTTGATTGTTTGTTATTTTAATTGCAAACACTTCTAGAAGAAAATTAGGAACTGGTCATGCTTTTGAAATATTTATTGTGGTTGCTATTAGGCGAATTTAAAGGCAGGTTTGGAAGACCGCAGCTGGGTCTGTATCAGCTATCCTGCCACAAAAGGAAATCTCCCTGCTATGCAACAATGGAAGTATGGGGTATAAATATCCCCCTGTTCAAAACTGCAAGATACAGGGTTTAGAGATATGTGTATTAAGTTGATGCATGGATGAAATTATTGCTTCCCACAAGACAAGCCAAATCCATTTAGAAGAAAGATCCTGAAAGGGCTTTCTCTTCTTATCACTTTGCTGCAACATCTTGGCTCCAACTGCGAGATTCTATTAGCTTGTGCCCCTTTCCAACTGAACTGACTGATAATAAATATTCAAAAAAAAGGAACAGAGAGGTTTTTAATGAATATTTAGGCCTAGACAATTCAGTCACAAGCAGGTGTAGGGTGATATTGTCCCCCTGATGACAAATTGACAATTTGAGGAAAGTGATAAGGATATATTATAACCACGTGAGACTGAAGCAGTTATGTCTCAGTCACCTTAATAGAGGAACTGATGAAGCCAGGAATGTTGCGGTTGCAGAATAATGTTGAACGTATAAAAGTGCTGTTTGCAAAAGTACTTCATTCCTATACAGAGGCATAATTGTAGTTTTGTCCTTTGTATTACGGAAAGTAAAATAATGTATTCTTTTATTTCTCTATATTTCAAAACAATGCCTAATTATTTAAACATCCTGAGTCAAAATATAAATCTCAAGTCATATTTCTCCTGTCAATCAGTCCTATGCGTCAGCTATTCTTCTTGGGCCGGTTTCCTGTATGGGGATTAAGCCTAGTCATTGACAATGTCATTTTAAACCTGGATTTATTGAAGTAGCTTTCTCACACATGGATTACAATAGTCTCAGACTTGCACTAGTCTTGACTTAAACAATTGGATTTCTAGAAGTAGGATTAGACCTAATCCAGATCTAAATGAAGTCTTAAATTAAACCTGGTCAGAAGCAGGTTTAACCTCAGATTAAACACCGCTTGCCTCAAGGCTCACGTCCACAGTAGCAGAAAATCGATTACCTTGACTATTTCAACGACAATCAGAGACCACCACCAAGACCAGAAAAAAGGCTGCTGAAAGACAGGAGCAACCCACTGAATGATTTTGATGATTTACATTTTCTTGACCGTTTCCGTATGTCAAAGGAAACAGAAATAACTGGTTTGCTGCAGGCCAAGCTTTCAGGTGACTTAGTCAGGGGCACCCCTATCTCTCCTTCCTTACAGATATTTATTATCTTAAGTTTTTTGGCATGTGGAACCTTCCATCGTGAAACTGGAGATTTGTGTGGTGTAGGTGAATCAACAGTGTGCAAAATAACACACAAAGTCTGCAGTGCTACATGTGAACTGAAAAAAGATTTCATCAAGTTCCCAAATGCTGCTGAACAGGCCACCTACAAGACAGATTTCTATAAATATGGGAACTTCCCTGGAGTCGTTGGTTTTATCGATGGCTGCCACATTCCCATCAAGTGTCCCTCTACAGCAGATGCTGAGGAATTCAGAATTCGTAAAAACTGGTTTTCAATAAATGTACAAGGAGTGTGCACTCCCACTATGCACATCTCCAATATTGCTGCAGGTTGGAAAGGTTCAACTCATGACTAAAGGATTTTCCACAACTCCTCTTTGTTCGCTCAGTTTGAAGCAAGACAACACTCTGGAATCCTACTTGGTGACAGTGGCTATGCACATACAAACTTCTTGTTCGCTTCTTATATCCATCCAGTCTGACCAGAGCAACAGTATAAGCAGTATAAGCTAAAACCAAGCTCACATGCTCACCAGAGGGCTAATAGAGCGCATGTGTGGTGTGTGGAAGAATCGTTTCCAGTGTCTCCAAAATACACTGCGGTTTGAACCCAGGAGGTGCTGCATTGTTATTATTGCAACAGCAGTGCTTCCTAATGTTCTTAAACAGTGTGGCTGCTCAGACCCTGAGATGCTTTTGCTTTGCTGCACTTCTCATAAATGTGCCTTGAGTGATACATAAATGATTGGCATAGACAGGTAATAAATGTCAGGAAATTATTTATTTAACTGAGGTTTGTTTCCAAGGAAAATTGACACTGCTGCGGCTTCATGTCTCTCTGTTTCATAGACAACTCAAGATGAAGAATTTTCATTTTGACTTCATGTTCTCATTTTAAATATTGTAATTTACATTTATGGATCTCTATGGAAAGTTTCTCATGAATGGTCATCTTTTTCCTTCTTGACCTGCTCCCTGGATTAGAGACTGGATGCTGCTGCATGTTGGTGCCGGCTGCTGCTGGATTTATTTGAGCCTCTTAACTGTTCCCTGCGCCCCCCCAAGTCCTGGGTCAAGATCCATACAAGATCTTTGTATGGAAAAAATTCTAGTATTACATTTGACTTCAACAATAGAGGTCATTACATCATTTTTGTTACAAGACATGACTTGCATTTAACTATGTTGGATGGGATCGCACATCTTACTGTAAATGAGACGTGTCCAATCAGATGAATCTTTGAAAGATTCCTCACCTGAACTGTCCAAATGGTCATCATCTGGAATACCTTCCAGGGGTTGCTGACTTTCAATAATCCGAGCCAACAAGTCCCCCACCTACTCTGTGTCTGGTGGAACTGGGAGTCCCCCAACTCCTCTGTGTCTGGTGGAACTGGGAGTCCCCCAACTCCTCTGTGTCTGGTGGAACTGGGAGTCCCCCACCTACTCTGTGTCTGGTGGAACTGGGAGACCCCCACCTCCTCTGTGTCTGGTGGAACTGGGAGTCCCCCAACTCCTCTGTGTCTGGTGGAACTGGGAGCCCCCACCTGTCTGGAAACTCTCTTGACGTAGCAGCAGTTGTTTTTTTCAGGTTTATTTTTATGTTTTTCCACAGGACCTTTACAAGATAATATACACTCTGAATTAGGAGTTCTATATAATATTGTTTTCTTTTTACATTTCATTAATGAAAACATTTATAATGGACTGATTTGTAAGATTGGGGCAACAACAAACCTTACCTGAACTTGTTGGAGTGTCCGTCTGGTTACTTTTTTATTTGAGTTGAATTCATTCTACATGGAAATCCATGCTTTCTGTCCCTGAATCATGCTGTTTGTTTTCAATTACAGGATCGTTTGATACAAGTTGTTTGAAAAGGGTCTTCTCAAATTCACTGAAGTTTTTTTAGCGTTTTCTTTTGCTTTTATCCATTTTTTGGGGTAAGTGTAGTGACTCCTGTTCCACACACTCCTTAAGACTAATGAATTACAAGCATTTCAGGTTGTTATAGCAACCTCTCCTTAGCCACATGCCAGTAATCTAATCGGGTTTCCAAAAGATGATCTCACTTGTCCTTGACGACCTTAATCTGAGACTCTGTAGTCTAGAACTAGTTAATCCAAACTTAAGCAACATCTCAGAAAGTCAACAACTGATTGACTAGTGTGGATTAATCTAAGTAGAATTAGCCTAGTTCTGGTTTATTTTAAGCCCTTAACAGGAAACTGGACCCTTAGGTTTAATTTTAATTAGTTTGATTGCACACAATTCTTCTGAAGTTGTGTTATTCTTTCTGTGGGTGAATTTTGGGGTCGTTTCTCATCCAAAAATTGGCTGCAGCATAGACCAGAAAGGAGATGCTAAAGCATTAGGAGAGATGAGTCTTATTAGCAAAATGAGTCAAGATCTACTCATAAATAGCCTTTAAGAGACTAAAGCATTCATGGTGGTTCCTGAACAGCCTGTTTAAGAAAATAATGAGTGTTAGTTTGAGAGTGAGCCAAGCATTTTTGCTGGATTGCAACTTTTTCTCTGCACTAATTTAATCTCTGTCTGTCCATGAAATGACACTATGTTCCTCAGCACACTGCACTCCTACTTCTCACCTTCAGTACTACTTCTCACCTTCACCTGCAGTGTGTTTAAGAAGATGATGAGCTGTGGTACATTGTGTTTAAGAAGATGTTAAGCTGTGGTACAGTGTGTTTAAGAAGATGTTAAGCTGTGGTACAGTGTGTTTAAAAGATGATGAGCTGTGGTACAGTGTGTTTAAGAAGATGTTAAGCTGTGGTACAGTGTGTTTAAGAAGATGATGAGCTG
>JBBJLR010055041.1:0-11583 GCA_037577145.1 Brachypetersius gabonensis
GTCGTCACAACAGCGTGTTATTTTTTACCTTTACAGAGGGCATTTTCTCACAAGTGTAATTTAACCACAATGAACGTTTAATTTAATGTTTTCCTGAAGGTTCTTACACTTCCAAAGAGCCTCGTCTCCGTTTTCCGCCATTTTTTAATATGCCGCCGCCTCTCCCACTGCCTTATGGGATAGTGCAGTGTCCAGCGCCTCTCTACTACAGAATTCGGCCAGAAGCAGTAGGTCATCTGGGAACTTCTTGCCTACTGTTTTTCCAATATTATGAATTCAGACATACTACTCGCCTCGCATACTGTTTTCGCACACTATATAGTAGGGAAGTATGCGATTTCGAACGCAGGCCACATGCTCAGGTATTCCAAATGGGGCGAGCAGCTGCTGGAGAGAGTGGAAATGCTCCTGACATCGCATCACTTTCTGTTAACCATGAGACACACTCCTCCACCTTTGGTTTTGTTTGACTCTGCCGTTCTGTCCGTCCGGAACACTGAGAATAAGTCTGACTGAGTTACGGCACGGTTTGGCACAGTGGGGGTCAGCCATGTCTCAGTGAAACACAGAATGTTACAATCCCTCATGTCTCGCTGGAAAGTAACTCTGGCTCATCTAGCTTGTTCTACGGTGACTGTACATTAGCCAGCAGGATACTGCGCAGTGGTGCACGGTGCGCTCGCTGTCTCAGCCTGTTTCGGACACCAGCTTGTGTCCCCCGGCGTTTCTTAGTTCTGCACCTCGGGCGAACGTTGCATCCATTGTTGTTGTCCGAGCCACGCAGTATCTCAGTCGGCAACGACGGGTCGGGTTTAAAAGTGTCCGAGACTAAATGTGCAAAGTTATTACCAATGTTGAGAAGCGTTCTGCTATGAAACTATTAAACCTGCTGACTTTGGAGCATGAAAAAAGACAATAAATAAATAAGAAACTAAAAAAGAGCACAGTCTGTGCGGAGCAATCAGGAAGGCGTCTGGACATGGCCTCCCCATCTCAACTTGTCACCATCTCAACATCTGTCCTATATGACTGTGCTGTTATCTCAACCACATTTAACTATAGAGCGATGATCCCTATGCTCTCCCGCCTACAGCAGAGGACAGAGAGCCACATAATTGTTTGGCTGAAATTTTGCAGGTGACAAAAGCCACAGACCCCTGATCTGAAGGAAACAGGAGAGCAGATCAGGTGGGAAATAAAAAATAAAAAAAATGATAAACACAGCACTCATGAAGTCATATTGTATAAGATATCGAGCTAGACTCTGAAGTGTTATTAAATATGCAGAAGAATGCACTGAAATCTGAAACATATAAATAGATTAAATTAGGTGCTAAAAAAGATGATGCTGGATTTTATCGCTGACAAGGAAAATTAATATTACCCAAAAGTCTCAACGGCATGGATGGTAGCCACAATAAATGAAATATTTACAGCATACATGTTTCCTGCAGTTACCCCAGATGCCATTACAGTAGCAAAAGAGAAATAATACCTGGGTTTGGCGTTCCTGAAAAAATATACAGTGATAATGGAACACATTTTGTGAATGCTGTAATCACCTTAATGGCAGGAACATTGAAAATTGAGCTAAAGAATCACTGTGCTTATCATCCCCAGTCCGCAGGTCTGGTTGAGAGACAAAAGCTAAATTAAGGAAAACTATGGCAGAGACAGGAAAAAGTTGGATTTACTGCCTGTCTCTGGTAACTTTAAGTATGCATATAACTCCAAACAGCAATGCACTGACTCCCTTTGAGAGACTGTATGGGAGAAGTTATTGAGTGCCAGAGCTGGCTCCCTTTACTCGAGATGATGAGGAAGCTGAACAAACTCTGGCAGATTATATGAGAAACATGTTGATGAATAAACAAATTGTGTCTGATCATCTAATACCAGGAGTCGGAGGACCCCCAGGAGAAGAACGTTCTACCAGGAGACTGGGTGCTGATAAAACTGATTAAGAAGAGACTTTGGCATGACCGTCGCTAGGAGGGACCGTTCCAAGTGTTGCTAAGCACTCCCACGACTGTGAAGGTTGCTGAAAGATCCTCCTGGGTGCACTTATCACACTGTAAGAGGGTGTTAAAGGAAGGCTAAGGTAGGATAAGAAGTAAAATATTCCCTACTCTCACTCTATTGGCTGTAGGGGGGAAGTCTGGGCTCCAAAAGGGAATTCTGGCATTTAGACCAAATTCGTCTCAAACCCAGTGAAGCAGGGAGATCCCCACAGCGTAGAGAGTGCAGAATGGGGGAATCGGTAGGCTTTGTCCAGTGTAGAAAACCCTGGCACCCTTTTCGTCACCCTGGCCTATGTGGAATGAGAGGCACACTGTGTATACTTGGAACACTGTCAATCATATTTACCATTCCCTTTCTCTTAGGAGGACGAATCCTGGAGAATCAAATGGGAGAAAAGAATCAAACTAAGTATGCTGAGAATGAGACAGAATCCTCCTCTAATTACACCACTGCCAGAGTGAAGAGATCCTACGAACACACTTTGGTGAAAAGGGCTATTGGAGCTCACTCAGTGAAAGACGAATGGAATACTGATCTTGTGATTAATTGTACTCAAGGTACTGACTGTGTGGTAGAGTTTTATTTTTGCAGTGTTATCAGCTATGGATCTGGAGACCAGAAGGCCTGGAGGTGGAACGATAAGTATCTGTGTGTGACCATGACCACATGCACTAGCTATAGGAGTCGGTGTGGTCGTTACCAGCTTATCCCTGGATGCTTGTGTGAATCCTGGGGTAAAGTTATTGCACACACCTCACAGGAGCATTGGGGGTATGATCCTAGTGCCGTAGACAACCCTACCCTACAGAGCAGATTGACACTCAGCAAGATACTCCTAGTAAGAGTTGCCATAATCAGTGTAACCCTCTGATTTTGACCCTAAAGGATCCTGATATAAAAAAAATAATGGCACATATGTTCTAGGAGCTGATGTGTCAGGAAAAGATCCTTTAAAGCTGGTGACTATTAATGTCCTGAGACACAGGAAATTGCCAATGAGAACGAGAATCAGAGTGTAGGGCCAGCTTTACAACCTGGCCCTGATCAGGCGTTTAAATTTCTGACTGTTGAGCACACTATAGCTATGGAAACATGATTTTGGGGTAAAAATGAGTGGCTAGAGTCGATGTTATACACCACTGATCAAAGTGATAAATCTGACTGTATTGCTTGTGCTAAGGCTAGACCACACATGGCAACCACCCCATTCAGGATGAACGCTGAGGCAGTCCTGATGGGATTAAATTCATTCTGCAGTTGTATAAGTCTTATACTCCAACGATTGAAGAGTGTAAAACACTTTTGTTCCCACTAGTAAAATCTAAGGTTCTGCCAATTGCTGCCTTGTATGAAGGAAACTATACATGCTTCCTTTTGGAACACTGAGGCGGTCGAAGTGTGGGAACCCTAGGACCAGAACTTTATCTGGCTGCAATAAATGTGTCTGATCCAAGCCAAGGGTTTGTTAGGGCCAGGCCAGTTAGGGCCAAACTATGAGCAGAGCTGATGTGTGGTGGCTTGGTGGTGACCGTACACTGAGGTTTAGGCTTTCTAAGTACTGGGACGGTAGTTGTGCTAAGATACAGCTTCTCATGCCTTTCTATATCTTGCCTCAAAAGGACCTGAAGCAACAGTCCGACCCACATTTGACTACTCGCCTTCAGCGTCACCAGAGGGCAGCTCCTGGAGCTCCCCATGGCTCCTTTGACACCAAGGTTTGGATAGATGCTATTGGGGTTCCCCGTGGGGTACCTGATGAGTAAAGTACGAGATCAGGTGGCTGCGGGGTTGGAATCTTTCTTATTCTTGTGGGTTACAATAAATAAAAATGTGGACTTGTTCAATTACATTTATTATAATCTACACGCTTTGTGAATTACACCAGAGATGCTATGAGATGGGGCCAACCTCACTTATGGCATGGCAAAATCAGATGGTTCTGGACTGGCTAAAGAAGGAGGGGTCTGCAAAATGTTTTATTAATTTTGTTGTTTTCATCCCTAACAACACTGCTCCTGATGGTAGCGTGACCAGGGCTCTTCAAGGCTTGGAGACCGTGTCTGAGGGGCCTGACGTTGAGGTTGATTGACACTGCTGTGTCCAAGACCATGTACGTAGGAGAGAGTGATGATGAGCTGTCGTCCCATGAGAGCTACCAATACGATGTCCCAGAGGTCCCTGCGGCCCCAGACAGGTATTTTTTGAGATGGCTGCGTAAGCAGCCCCTCAGAGCCAGTCAGCTGTATGATGCACTTATACAATGTATACGCTGCACTTCTGAAGTGTTGAACATTGATGTTCTTAACTGTATTAGTCTGAAACTTTTCAGGACAAACAGGAGGGAGATGTTGGGGAAATGTTATCTTTATTAAAGTTTCCTAGATATTAAATCATTGTTCTTATTAGGGTTTACATATATACACTCACCTAAAGGATTATTAGGAACACCTGTTCAATTTCTCTTTAATGCAATTATGTAATCAACCAATCACATGGCAGTTGCTTCAATGCATTTAGGGGTGTGGTCCTGGTCAAGAGAATCTCCTGAACTCCAAACTGAAGGTCAGAATGGGAAAGAGGTGATTTAAGCCATTTTGAGCGTGGCATGGTTGTTGGTGCCAGACGGCACCAACAACCACATATGTCCACCTAATGACCTATATGTCTAGCTAATTACCAATTTATTTAATGTATTTATTTACTTGCATTTATTTATTTCTTGTTGTGGTTTGTGAGTGGTCTGTGTTCTGTGTTGTTTGTTGTTTTTATTGTGGTATATTCTGCTGCAAACTATTTGCCCCTTGAGGACAAAGAATAACCTTCCAGAGTGACGTATTATTATTGCACAAGAGGCAGTTAGCAGGCAGGACAGAAACAATACAGTAAACAGACAATACTGCAATGTAAAGGAAATCTGAGACATTACAATAAGTACACAATACATCAGTACATTCTGTAAACCTCGTAGAATTAATAATATTGTGAAGTGATCATTCGGTCATACGTGAACACACCACAGCACACAGTGTGAACAGCACGAAATTCTTCCTCTGCATTTAACCCATTCACCAAGTGAAGCAGGGGGCAGCCATGAACACGGCGCCCGGTGAGCAGTGTGTGGGGACGGTACCTTGCTCAGGGTACCTCAGAGGTGCCTAGCGGTCTTCTGTACCATACATAATGCACAAGAGTAAAGTGTGAAGGGGGATATATACCTTCCAGAACGAATAATATAATTTTGTTATACTAGAGTGCACTAAAGTAATAATACCTAATACCTACAGTAAGTTGCCTTTTGGGGATATTTATTCAGAAGCTCAACACAAACTCGCACCCTTAACTTCCCTCTCCACATCCAGGTGTCTGTTCACCTGGACATACATTAACTCCACCTAGAGACTTCCTATATGTTCACTTCTGCATTCACATTATTACATTCTCTCCCCTCTGATAATACTATTCTAAACTTCTTACCTGTTAACTATCCCAGGAGGTAAAGAACAGAAATTACCCACTACAGCAGCATCACAAACGGCTGCAATTAACATGTCATACATTTTGTCTTTCTTTTCTTTCTTTTTTTTAAACAACAAACTACTCTGAAGATTCCAGGACACAGGTACACTCTAATCAGACTGTGAAGCATGACGTAGCTCCATGTGTGTCAGTTCTACTGAGCACCCGATGTGACCTGGCATGACCTGTTTTCAGCTTTACTGTTCTGGGTAACCAGGTTGTCCCCTTCTTCTAGAGATCTCACTTGGAGATGCATGTCATCGTAATGAGTTTGCTTCTCCTACTTCTTGGGCACTGGTTTTAAATTCTGGGTGAATTAAGTTTAGAGTTGACCACAATCTTCTCTGTTGTGGATAAAGATGCAATACTCTGGCAATTCTGGTTTCAACAGAATCTCCTTTTTATTAATAAATGTCTAAGGACTGAACTGCCCGTTCTGCTTAGCCACTGTAAGAGGCGGGGTAGGGAACAGTGATAATGTGGCTGATACCATTTTTCTCTGCAAATCCTCAGGAAACAGCGGCCATTGTCAGACATCACTAAATCAGGTGTGTCATGGTGACTAAAACTAAGGCACTCAGTAGTCATGGCTGTCTGCTGAGTAGCCATCCTGTGTGCTGAGCTCATCCAGGGTGCGAACACAGGATATAGACCTTTTTCACAACTTTCGCATTTTTGACTGGAAATACGTAATCGTAGGGTATCTTTTCTTCCGCCGGTATTCAGAAATGCTGCAAGAAGCGTGCTCTTGTTCTTGTATGGTGTCGGGCTGTTCTTGTGATGCCCCAAAGCAGCCATAATCTATCTTTTCATTCCTTCCCTGTTAATGGTGAAGCTCGATGTAAACAGAGTCTGGCGATACTGCGGGACTTCACAATCATATCTAGTCTCTGTGTTCCATTTGTATCACGTCCCTTTATTATCATTTACACCTGTGTCTCGTTTATGTTTCCTTATTTAAGCCCCAGCCGATCCCTTGTTTTTATTTGTCTTCCCCCCTGGTGTTGGTTGTAGTTTGTTGCTTATTGTTTATTGTTACTCCATGTTCTTGAATCTGTTTAATCTGTTTATGTTCTCTGTTTTGCAGGTCTGTGTTCCTCTCCTTTGAGTTTTCTGTTTCTGCGCATGTCCATGCTGGTTTTCCACATGCACGTGCCCTGCTCGCTGAGCTGCGAGGGAGGGTCAAGCCCTCAAGCCTGGTTATAGTTTTCTTTGTTTGAGGAGCATGGGCCTAGCTGTTTGTTTACATCCTGTTGTGTTTGTTGTGTTGTATATATCCCGGTTGTGTTTCATTGTATTTGGTATTTTCTGGTTCAGTTATTGTTTACCTGTCTTGTATTAGTGTACCCTGAGTCAGGGATTGTTTTGTGTTTTCTTTATTAAAACCATATCTATAACCATACTGCGGCGTCCTCCCCATTCCCTCCCAGAACCACACCGTGAAAGGACCCTGTGTGTGAGCCGTGCCAAAAACGCCAGTCTGTGGGAGTCGAGAAGGAAATAGCAAAGAAAGCTTTGAAACTGGACCACGATAATGAACAGGGAAGGAATGGGATGATAAATATGGCTGCTGCTCCTTTATTTTACCCATTTATGTAAATAGTTAATTTAATACATTTATTTTTTTGTAAATCCGTTAATGCCTCCTCTTAATGCCACACACACACTTAGAATTTTCAGGCCCAGACTAGTATCATTTTGTGCAAGAGGAGCTCTTGATTAATTTGAAAGCATTAAAAGCAATTAATTTAATAAATAACTGATTTATTGCAAATCACATTACATTTTACAGTCACGTAGGAGCATTGGTGAGGCAGTGCAAAATACTTAATTACCTGCTTAAGAAATGAACTATACAGGGTAATAAATGAACATGTAAAATGTTGAATGATTAATAAACTGATTTAGGTTTGTATTAATGTGTTTTATCCAATTTAGATTGGGTCAGCTCTTTTTCAGACAAGCCATCTAACACAAGAGCAATGAGAGGCTGAGGTTGCACCTCCAGCAGCCATCAAATCAGCGTCAGGAAATGGTTCTAAAGAAAGAAAGGGTTCAGTCAATTCAACCATTTCATTCAACATTTTGATTTCACAGTAAAAGTAAAATTCACATAAATTGTCATCTGACCTGAGTACGGCTGGTTCAATGTGAACCTAAGACCCCTCTTACCTGCTGTTGTTGCCTTACGCACCACCACATCACTCACAAGTTCTGGATGGATTCCCTAAAATTCAGAATAATATAAAATATAAATCAGTTTGTGTGTGTGTGTAGCCTGGCTCCACCCACCTACATACTTCCACTTAATTAAATTATTTTCTTCAGTGCTTGCACAAATCAAATGAACTGAAGGGTTCTCATTAGGACCAGCCAGGTGTGCGTGTGTGTATTTGAATTATCCAACCTTAAGTCTGAAAAGAGTGGGCTAAATAAACAACCTTATCTTACACAACCTGTGTTCTCGGTCTCTGCCATCACTAGTGGAGGGACAGTCTTTTTGCCAAGCTGAAAATAATATGCTGGCTGATATAGGAGGGCCACAATGTGGTGGCAGAAACTTTTGCCAGCTACGCGGCTGCAAGAAAAGGCCATCCGACATTCATTGTCAGCGGCAAGCAATATCTACAAACCAAAAGAAAAACATAGGAAAATGCTAATAAGCATAGTGTACATGACATCACTCTTCATAACACTACATCACTATAAATGGTAAACAGAAATAACAGTTTAAGGAAAGAGTTGAAACAGCAGTAGAGATTTATAGCTTATGAAGCTTGTGTGGCTCCTTGTTTTTCCTCTGAGATGTGCAGCATCTAGCCTCACAAAAACCTGTCCATCTACTGCATTTGATACTGTGACATCCAAACACGCAAATAAACACAGACTTTGCCAGAGAAAGATGTTAACTCACCACGACCACGAGTGTTATATTGCTTTAGTAAGGTCTATTTCCTCTACTATACATATATAACCCTATAAACCTAACCCTAGGTCTAAGTGAACACGCTAATGATTTGTCATTCTAGATACCAGCTCAGTAACAGTTAGCATGGTTGCCCTCTACTTACCTTGATACTTATGGACATATTCTTTGTCAAAAATATTTAAAATTTATCAAGTTTACTCTTTCTCATGACAGAGATCTCCTCCACGAGTGCAGTAACGTCAACAAATATAAATTTGGGCAAATTTGTTAGAGACGTTGTGTACACTCTCTGCTCCATTTTCACCAATCACGGGTTTTCTAATGCATTGACGCTTGGCCATGTCGGGGTGGACAATCAGCAAACAGACAAAGTCTTCGCTCAAACAAAGATTTATTTACATCTGCAGAAGGAGAGAGAGTTTCCCAGCACGTCAGGGCAGTCCTGACATGGGTAGCTTTGCTCTCAAGATTACATTCTGAACACAAGTATTTATACACAAAACTGTTAGGGCTTGTTATCAATTCCAAGGATGGTCCGACAGAGCTCTGTACCTAGGAACCCACAATAAAGTCCCTTATCACTCCAGAGTGCGTCAGCTCGGTGGAGCTTGGTGCCACTTTGTCAGCTAGTTAGGATGGAAAAACACAGAGACGTAAAAAAACCCTCATATTCAACCCTGAAGCTTGCTCTAGTGCCATAGAGATACGTTTCTAAGCGCCCCTCAGTCTGTACGGACAATAACTCTTAGATACCCACTAGGCCATATTTTCACAAAATAACTCTTAAGAAATCATGTTCTTCGCCCTTTTGACTTAAGAACAGTTACAAAACACCTTCTTAATGATTATGTCAGCATAAACTCTTCACACTCATGTGAACCATATAGAATCATGTGAGTTTAGTGATCAAATTTAATGGATATACTGATTCTCTATAAGTGAGGAGCACAACACAAGAACACCACAGCAACTACACCCACTGTTAGGGCAGTAGTGAAAATCCACCCATAACCTGAAAACCAATTCATCATGTAGTCAAAGAATGTACTGGGTGCCTGTGGAGGAGATGCAAATGTGTCCTTCATGCACTACACAATATCGGTTGTATTATCACTGCAGTCAGGAATGTGAAAACAACACGAAAAGTTTAACACCTTGCACATGCCTTCTTTCACTAAAATCAAATCTAAAGCAACTCTATTCTGGAGAACTGCTTCTCTAATTGTAGCTATTTCTACATCTAACACTGACACGGTTTGGTTTGCTAGAACTTCCCAACCCAGCTCATTTAACATATTAATAGTTATGTTTGTCCCTGCTCCTATAAGCAAAGACTCTAACTTTAAACTCCTTTACAAATCTGGTAAGTCTTGCAATAGCTTTAACTAGTTTTGTCCAGCTGGAGAATTTCAGAAAATGTTCTGCCAGAGAATTCACTGTTGTTAAGGTGAGGTTCACAAAAACTTGGACCACTAAACCAGTTGGAAGCAATGAGCTCTTTAGATTTGAGACCTCGAGACGCATGGTCTGCGGGGTTGTCTTCTGATGCAACGTACTTCCATTGTGTTGGTATTGTACTTTCCTTGATCTGCTGGATGCGGTTCGCTACGAAAACATGCGAATCCGTCCAGAAGAAGTCTTGGACATTTTCCAGCTCTAGTTCTTCCTTGAGCATGTTACTTATGCGTACAGCTACCACTGCTGCAGACAACTCTAGTCTTGGCACAGTAGTTATCTTAGTGGGTGCTACCTTGGACTTTGCAATGACCAGTGAACAGTGGATTCGTCCTGTTTTACTGATTGCTCTTAGGTATGTACAGACACCATATCCTACAACACTTGCGTCTGAAAAATGGTGAAGTTGAACTTCTTGAAAATCTGCTGGAAGATAGCAGCGATCTATCTTGACATGAGCAAGATCCTTTAAAACTAGAAGCCAGGACTCCCACCGTGATTGGAGCTCATTCGAGAGTGGTGCGTCCCAGTCTGTCTTGTCACGACACCGTCGCTGTAGTAATTGCTTACCAAGTAGAACGAAAGGTGCCACAAACCCAAGGGGGTCGTAGACCGAGGCAGCAGTTGACAAGACTCCTCGCCTGGTAAGTGGACGATCACTCACGACTACTCTAAACTGAAGATGGTCTGACTTAACTCTCCAATTAACCCCTAAAGCTCTTTCAATAGGTTGCTCGCCCAGTACTAGGTCTTGGTTTCTTACTGTCTCCAGACAATCCTCCTTAGGAAGAGAGTCAAGAATTTGTGGACTATTGGAAACAAACTTGTGCAGTCACAATTTCCCAGTACTGTAAAGCTGTTTTGCTTCATGGACTAGTCTAATAGCCTCTGCTTCTGAGTGGAAACTGATAAGGCCATCATCCACATAAAAAAAGCTTCTTTCGATGAATCTTACAGTTGCTTCACTAAACTGGCCTTGACCTTGTGCCGCAATTTACTTAAGACCAAAGTTTGCACAGGCCGGCGAAGACGAAGCTCAGAACAAATGAACTCCCATACAATAGACTGATGGACTTGAATGAAAATCTCCATTTTCCCACCACAGGAAATGAAGGTAATCTTGATCTTCAACTCTAACTCTGAACTGGTGAAACATACGTTCTATGTCGCACATCACTGCCACTGGACCCTTGCGAAATCGACACAAGACACCTATCAGAGTGTTCGTCAACTCTGGCCCTGTGAGCAGGTGATCATTCAATGACACTCCTTTATATTTTGCAGAGCAATCAAACACTACCCTTATTTTTCCCGATTTTAGGTGATGATACACCCCGTGGTGTGGAATGTACCAGACAGGACTTCTGTCCAGTTCCTCAAGTGGGACCTTGTCTGCATCTCCGCGTTCTATCGTCTCTTTCATGAACTTCGTATAATCATCACGGTATTGTTTGTAACTTTCAAGTCTTTTCTTAAGACATTGAAGTCTGTGTCCTGCAGAGCTCTTATTATTTTCTAAGCAAGGTCTGTCCTCTTTAAATGGTAAAGGTAGCTCACAATGTCCGTCTGCTCTCATCTTTACTACTTCTTCCATTATAGAGATAAAGCGCTGATCCTCTTGGGAGAAGTGATAATCCTTCACCTTTCTTTCACTGAAATCA
>JBBJLR010055062.1:0-11582 GCA_037577145.1 Brachypetersius gabonensis
TATTAGTAGTAGTAGTAATAGTGGTAGTAGTAGTAGTAGTAGTAGTAGTAGTAGTATTAGTAGTAGTAGTAATAGTGGTAGTAATAGTAGTCGTAATAGTGGTAGTAGTAACAGTAATAGTAGTAGTTGTAGTAGTAGTCGTAATAGTGGTAGTAGTAATAGTAGTAGTAGTAGTAATAGTGGTAGTAATAGTAGTTGCAATATTGGTAGTAATAGTAGTAGTAGTAGTAGTAATAGTAGTAGTAGAGGTAGTAATAGTGGTAGTAGTCGTAATAGTGGTAGTAATAGTAGTCGCAATATTGGTAGTAATAGTAGTAGTAGTAGTAGTAGTAGTAGTAATAGTGGTAGTAGTTGTAATAGTAGTAGTAGTAGTAATAGTGGTAGTAGTAGTAGTCATAATAATGGTAGTAATAGTAGTCGCAATAGTGGTAGTAGTAGTAGTAGTAGTAGTAGTAGTAGTAGTAGTAGTAGTAGTAATAGTGGTAGTAATAGCAGTCGTAATAGTGGTAGTAGTAGTAGTAGTAGTAGTAGTAATAGTAGTAGTAGTAGTAGTAATAGTGGTAGCAGTAGTAGTCGTAATAGTGGTAGTAGTAGTAGTCGCAATAGTGGTAGTAGTTGTAGTAGTAGTAGTAGTAGTAATAATGGTAGTCGTAATAGTGGTAGTAGTAGTAGTAGTAATAGTATTACTAGTATTAGTAGTAATAGTGGTAGTAGTAGTAGTAGTAGTAGTAGTAGTAGTAGTTGTAGTAGTAATAGTGGTAGTAGTAGTAATAGTAGTATTAGTAATAGTGATATTAGTAGTAGTAGTAATAATGGTAGTTGTAGTAGTAGTAGCAGGGTTAGTACTAGTAGTAATAAAAGTTGTACTAATGACATTAATGTAAAAGATTTATGCTTAGAAGTGCTTATACATTTAGAAATGGCATCAACACAGTATATGACCAGCACTGGCAAAATAGGCTGGAAAACTAAGAATTAAACATTTATTTCACAGTCAGTATTGGAGATTTTACAAGTCAGTATTAGAGATTTGAGAAGGTCCACCTGGAATGAGAACCACCAGCTTTTCCCTAACTCTAACAAAGTGAACACAAAGCCAATCAGTACAAGAGGAAACTGATTACATGTTATCACCAAAAAAAACCAAAACTAAACCTCTGAAATACACATTTTTGGACCTTTGGACCACTGTTCATCATTAAATGTCCACATGAGACAGCTGATGTTCTCAAATGCTGTAGAAAACAAAGAAAATAAAATATTAAAGGAAAGTAAAGAAAGACTTTCTTATATGGTTCTGATACAACAGTGATGAAAAAAAATAAAAGACAGACAGATGCAGATCATTGCGATTGGAGGCTCCAGCTCTTTTTCTCACTTCACTTCTTCAGTGTTTGCAGCGGCTGGGCTGTAGGCTGGAGGGGTTTCAACAGAGGGGGTGTTCACGTTCAGGCTGGGGTTAGTGATGTAAAACACATCCTGCGGAGAGAGACAGAGATGATCATCACTCCTTCCACCCCTTGCATCTCTGTGTTTGTGTTAATTGGGTCTTTCAACATGTAAAAGTTATGAGCAGCAATTTTCCTACAAATGACCATAAAGTAAATCCCTCCAACTTTAGACTACTTACTGGAGAGCACAGCCATAGAAACAGCACACTCTAATTCATTTACAGAGCAAGCAATCAATTAATAAATTAAATAAAGCTCAACTGGATGCTCAGATTTTAATCAACATTTGCCTAATAATATAATATAATATATTTGTAATAATATTTTTTCAAAAAACACCCTAAAAACTAATGTTAGTTTGTTAAAAATTGTCAATAATTATATCAGTGATGCACATTCGTTAACAGTATCCTTTTAACTTAGTGGCCAACAAGCGATTTCCCTGAATTAACCTGTCCTGCCAAACCTCTTGTGAGGCAGCAGTTGTAATGATGTCTAGAGAGACTAATTTAGCAGCTGTATTTTGTCACACAGCATTTAACATACTACCTGTAATTATAACAGCTGAGTGCTTTCACACCAGGTCACAAATTGTCCTGGTTCGAGCAGTCTCCACCAGGTGGAGCTGCGGTTTTGTTTTGTTGTGGGTTTAGGGACTTTTATTTTGACACACCCTGAGTACCCGGGCCTGGGAAATGGCTTCAGCTGTGGGTACTCAGGGTTAAATGATTAACTCTGTGTATTGGTTCTGGGTTCATGTATTCACGTATTTAAGTTCTGTTTAGTGTCACAGTCGGGGTCGGGTCAATATTCCAAGCAAAGGCATGGCTGCCCTGAGACCTTCTTTTCAACCATCATGGGATTTTGGGAGCACCCATGACACAAATGATGAAATTCCAGTTGTGTGAGCCTCCTGAACATCATATAATTTTAACATATTTAAAATTATAAGTATAATCATTTAATCATTAACTAATACCTTTTAATGAACATTTTAACTAATATTTATTACGTTTTGTATTGGGGTATTTTATTTTGTTTTATTAACTCAAGCGAGAGGACACAGTTAATAGATTGGGGATATTGACTTTAGTTATATAAGTATATAAGTGTCTTTGGTTTTGTGAATGTGTGTCCGTCCACCGTCTTCTTTGGGACAAGTTTTAGTTGGGGATTTTGTTTGCTGTTGTTTTGCTTTGGTTTATGCTTGCAAAATGTCATGTCCCATCAGCGGCCACTAGAGGCTGCCCTTTCTTGTAAAGTCTAAACACACAGGTCTTGAGTTTGGTTGTATTAGTCATTTCAGCTAACCAGTGTGCTCAGTTAAAGTGATCATGTGTTGTGATCAGTTTGTGAGTTTTGACTTTGTGTATTTAGTTTGTTTTGTGTTGGACCTCTGTGCCGTTCCACTATTATGCTGAGTGTTTTTGTGTATTCTCCTGTCTCCTTTGATTACAGTTTCTGAGTTCTGTTTCTGGCCCTCGTGCCTGTTTGTTTTGTTTCAATAAAAGAAGTCTGCGCTTGCGCCAGCCCTCATTCTAGAGACAAAGGGAAATGTGACACCATTGTGAACCAAAGCACAGCGCCTCATTCCTGTGGTCCCTAAAGGCTGGACTAAAATATACTGTTTTAAAATATGCTCCTATTCACCTTTACTCTTGCCTCACTATATACGTGTATTTAATAATTTGTTTTTAGTTATTTGATAATCTTCATTTCATTACTATTTTCATTATTGAAATATTTATATTTATATAACCACCATATTTATATATTTTGCTAATTACTGGCATGTGTATATTTGCAGAATACCCATATTTACATTTGTACAAGTATGAAGACCAGCGGAACCCCCGTTATCCCTCTATGTTCCACTTGCTTGACTAGAAGCAATAGATACAAAAGCAAGAATCTGTTTCCCTCACAGACGTCTCTTACCTGCTGACCCTGGCTACCACGGTATGGATTAACCATTGAGCAACAGGTCGCATGGTTTGGAGCCGCTGTTACAAAAGGGACCTTTAAAAAGAGGAGAGATGGAGAAAAATCACCGTTATTCACCAGTGTCACTTCGCAAACAGATACCTGGTTTTGCCTTTATTTGAACATATAAGGTAATGTTTAATTTAATACTATCTATGTAAATATATTTTTACATTTCTTGCATAAAGAACTTGAAGCTGCTACCTGTATTTAAAATGCTCTAAATTTTAGGTTCCATGGTCTTAAATGTCCAGAGGTTCTGCGCGACTCACCGCTGGTTCAGAGCAGCAGGTGGCGTGGCATCCAAACGCTGAGATGATGATGGAGATCAAGAACTGAAGCAATGAGAAGACCAGCAGAACTCCGCTGATCCCATAACCCCGATTCTGTTATAACACATAGGGTAAAATAATAAATAAATAAGTGATTGCTAATTCAACAAAACCAGTATCAAACCCAAACCCAACCCAGCTCTGGTCCTGGAGGCCCAGTGTCCAGAATGTCCTCCTCAAACACACCCACCAAACCTGACAGTTCACAGGTGAGGTGAACCAGGTGTGTCTGAGCATTGAAATCACCAAACTGGACCTCCAGCACCAGAGTTGATCTACAGGCAACTTGAGTAAAGCATTTAAAAGCCTTTTCATATTTGTTTGATGTTTAAATGTTATTCTTAAAGACATGATGAACTTACTAAAAACATTAGGTAGGGTCTGCAGTCATAGGGGTAGTCGCACCAGTAATATCCCATTTGTACAACAAAGTCCAGCGAGAAGAAAACGACAGCCAGTCCTGCTGTTATAGCGCTAACCACATTCATTCCCAGGGAGCCTTTCACCTGCAGGACAGAGATACGTGAAACAGAATAGGGTTTAAAAGTAACTGCAACAATGTTTCCTGTGCAACTTTACATCTTCTTTAATCTTCTCTTTAAAAGACCTCCCAATTTTGCTTGAATGTGTGTGTGTGATTTCACCAGGATTTAGGGAGCAGTGGTGTGATCTACTTGTACATTTCATCATGTTCTGCACTCTTTAGTGTCAAATATGATAAAATAAAACTGGCTTCTTCTTTGTCAATTTCGAAGCATCTAATTGCAAACGCTGACATGGTCTAGAGCAGGTCTATTCAACTAGCAGCCTGCAGGTCGGATCCAGCCCTTTAGAATTTTTTATGGCCTGCCAGACTGTCAGGAAATCAGTGAGTGATTCCTGTGATATAATAACAAGATTGGCCAATCGGAGCACAGAAGTTGCCGTATTATTAGCCAATCACAGCCGAAAGAGGCGGGCTTTGTCAGAAAATGGGTGCGTTACCTGGCTGGCGGTATCGAAAGAGAATCCGGCCACACACTCAGCGAGGGGACAATCACACACAGCGAGGGACAATCTGTGTAGTTTTAGCTCGTGATGTATCTACTCTAACGACTTTAACGGTCAGAGTTCTCTTTTAGAACCGTTGCTAGATCCCGCACCCCCCCACCCCCATAAACGGACCCGGCGCGAAAGGACATGTTAGAGACGGTTCAGGAAATGTTAGAGACGATTACGGTGTTAACGCACCAGACAGCTGTTTAGTTTCTTCTCAGCAGCGACGGTGAGAGAGCCAGCAATGATGTACTGAAAGAATAAAAACAATGAGAATTATTTAGAAAGATTTAAACCATCCAACAGAAAATACAAGGAACACTGGATGTACTTAATAATCCTTCATTAATGTAACAGATCTCAGAGCTTACGATCAGAGCGCCCCAATAAGGAATTCCAGTAATGACAGAAAAGGAGGCTTCGACGATAGTCAGCACAATGCCAAACAAAAACATCATGACTCCAACCATAATCTGGACGATCTGTGGAAGAAAGAAGATTTTTGTTGCATTTTTGTTTCTGAAAGTACAACACAAGATTATTATTGTTTTTATTATTATTGTTGTTGTTGTTGTTGTCGATGTTGTTGTTAATGTTGTTGTGTCATTGTTGTTTGCTTTTGTTGTTATTATCATAAATACACCAATAAAAACACAGTAATGATGATGATGGTAACAGTTGTTGTTGTTGTTGTTGTTGTTGTTGTTGTTGTTGTTGTTGTTGTTGTTGTTGTTGTCAAATATCTGATAAAACCTGGATGGCAGGCAGTGGTCTATGGCTAATAACCCATAGCTGGAAAATTACTCAGAGTAACAGTTTAATAACATCAAATACTACAACCATTTGGATTGGGACGGATATCTAGACCGTGTGGGGGTTCCTGAGGACTAATCTAGACTCATATTAATCTCCATTTGAATTTACTTTTTTCAGTCTCTGTTAGTTGTTATAATATCCATAGGCGGTGTGTCCGAAATCACGCACTTGCGCACTTTTAGTGTGTGATTTTAGTGCGTAGTGCGTTCACACTGAAAACCAAGATAAACTCAGTGCACTGAAAGAACCCGGACGCTGCACTGAAATCAGCCAGAAAACGCAGAGCATAACGATGCACACTCTGCACTAAACGGACGCCATTTTGACCACGTAGCAAAGGGGGCGGGGCTTTCAACGTGTTTTTGAGTTGAATAACGGCGGCAAACAGTGAAACACAAGCCCAAGCGGAGGCAGCTGGTTCATATAAATGTAAGTAACTTTAATAAAGTTATTTTACTGATGTACACTGCAGTAAAACCGGCAGATATTCTGGCGGCTGGAGAATCGCCAGCACATGAGAGTCCGTCACTTCCGCTAAGTGCGAAACGTTAGTGTTCCGTTTAGGACAGCACTGACCCACAGCAGTGTGTACTACAGAAGATACTAAATTGCGCGATTTCAGACACACCCAATACAGTTCAACTTCTGTTATTCAAAATGCCACATGATCAGTTAAATAGTTAATACAATTTGAACATGTGATACATTTTATTACGATAATCCAAGGTAAGCTTGGGGAAAAAAAACACCACCACCCACACCCACCCACCACCACCTACACCCACCCACCACCTCCCACACCCACCACCACCACCCACACCCACCCACCACAACCCACACCCACCTCCCACACCCACCCACCACCACCCAAACCCACTCACACCCACCACCACCTCCCACACCCACCACCACCATCCACACCCACCCACTACCACCCACACCCACCCACTACCACCCACACCCACCACCACCCACACCCCAATATGACACATCATGAGACTATATTATGTGTCAGCTGACCTATTTCCTCTTTACAGTTGTAAACTTTATAACTGAGTTCTCTGATACTGCATTACTCAGCACCAGGAATAAACACACACTGATTTCTATCAAACAATAACTTCAGTTCAGGATCCAATAGGAGACACTCTGTTTATAGGCCAAAGAAACTGGCTGTAGAAAGTGAGACTGAACGTTTTACCCCAAGAGATTTCGGCTGCCCTTTGAGGAATTTCTGGAGTTGGCATGGAGAGGATGTTGCAGGGTTGATGTAAGTGACTGGAGGCACATTGGGGACCCCGATGTTCGGGACTCCAACACTGGGAATGCCAACATTAGGGACCCCAAGAGTAGGGACCCCTGGCCCAGCCCCAGCTCCATAAGGCCCGGCTGCAGCTGGAGGGATCACATGGGTGACCACCACGAAGCCATTCCTCGCGCTGCTGTCCGTTATGGTTGTGCTGGACATCCTGAACAGAGATGTTCTGTGAGATATCACACCTTTCACCTCGATATCAGGACGCAGTAATGAGATTTCTGAACTATCAGCCTGTTTACTGCGTTTAACTGCAGGCTCAGCGTTCTGTTATCAACGTTAAGACAAATCTTTCTGTAACTGGTTTGAGAACCACTGGCTTTTCATGCAAGAAATTTCTCTCAATTTTTTAAAAAATGTCACAGCAAACACTGTACACTGTCCTTACTGTAGTTATATTAAAACAAATACAGTATTAATTATTGTATTACTAATATTTTATGATCAATCTGTTATGTAATAAATATAATATGAATATTTAACACAATTAAAAACATTTATTTGGTCTCGACAACAAAACCCAGCAACAAATTTATCCTTGACACTGTGAGAAATGTGAAGTTATCTGGCTTAGGTTTTCATAACACGGCTAAAGAATGAAGAAAAATAAATAAAAAATTCAAACAAGAAACAAGAAAAAACTTTCCACTGATTCGACTTCATGGACGTGGTTTTGGGGCGACCAGCCATAGACTGTAATTAAATATAATGACTGACTATTGCCTACTTTTATCTTTCTTCTCAATATCAGGATGCAGTAAAGATATTCGTTATCATTTCGCTGCTTAATCTGTGGGTTTAGCCTTCTGTTAATGTTAAGAGACATCTTTCTGTAACTGCTGTACAATATTAAGTACAGGGAAATTAACATATATGTTCTACAGCTATAACATTTACGTTAAATTATGTATATATTCATTACTGTGCAAAGGTCTTCCCTCACCCCTCATTTCTTCACAGTTTGCTTTGAATCACCTCAGTGGTGCAAATATCACTCATTACTTCTAGATTTAACTCTTAATGAATATTATTCCGAGTGAGGTCCAGTGCTGATGTACTGATAGGGTGAAAAATGGCAATGTACGAAACGCTGGATCTACTTTATTCTCTTTCAGTAACTTAAAAACTCAGAGGTTACAATAAGAGAGCCCCAAAACTAAGAAATATAAATAAGGTATTATAATAAGGTATGCTGATCAATTATAGCAACAATCTCGTATTCTGAAAGAGAACCAGTGAAAGTGTCCAGTTAAGCAGTAAAGCTTTAAGACCATCAGGTTCTTTCATTCACAGTCGGGCAGAAATTTCTTTGGCTTTGTTGAATTAAAAGTGATTTGCTGTTTGCTCCAAAGTCCAGTCTTAGAAGTTCTTTTAATCTAAATCATGTTCATGCATAGTATATACCTGTAATTTGCTGTTAAACCGTATACATTCTCTGCCTATTTACACTTTCTGTACAAATACACTCATTCAGTATTTGAATTAAAATGTTTTGGGGTTTTTTTACCTGTAATGGAACCAAGCTTTCTTCTTTCAGTTGTTGGGTATTTCCTCCTCTGTCCTCTTTTTAAGTCCCTTGATGTCTCTGTGACCTTTGGAATCATAATGTTAGTGACTGTGAATTATTTCCACACACTCATCATGTGATATGTTCATTGACAATGCTGGTGAAAGTCTACTGTTGACCCAGCCCACTGTTACTGTAAAGAAGAAGCCTTACATTTTCAAAGCAGTACTTCTACTGGCGATGAGGGTTTTGGGGCTTTAATAAAGCCAGAATCAAATAGAACTGAAGGAATATCAAATCTCCCACAGAAACAACACTCCTGCTATAACTCAGTGTAGATATATAATGTCTGCTTTACACTGTATGATTTAACACTATTCCCAGACAAAAGACGACTATCGTGAAACAATTGTAGCGATTTCTTTGGTTGTGGCTCCTAAACTGTGGTGCTGTGTCAGGCTTTAAGAAAGAGGTTCAAAGATGTGTTGTGTTTGTGGCCTAGTTTAAGTCAAGTGTTGAAGAAAGTTGTATTAAACATTAAGTCAGTGTCTAATATATTAATACTTTATGTAATGTGGGCATACTGTAGCAAATATGAGCACCATGGACGTTGAACGATTGGGTAATATTTTAACAAAGTCATGACGTAGTTTCTGTATTAGTGACTGTGTGTTGTGGGTGTTGATGCCTGTAAATCACAGCAGATCATGAATTGGGCAGGTGTAATCTGTACATGGAGTTGCATAAGGATTTAAAGACATACTGAGGTTTAATGATTGACAAAACCATGTCAGAAGAACAAAGGATAATATGTTCTACCAACATCTTAAGGCTAATTTGTGTGAAATTGTTCACAAATAGTATCAATGTGTCATTATGTTCTTGCTACAAAATTCCATTAAGATCAGACATTAACACAGGACTGTACTGGTTTGGCTGATAATATATAGTGAAGGCAGAGATATGTAGCAGGTGAGGGCTGTATCTAAGCCAGGGGTCAGCCACCCACGGCTCTTTCATCCTTATGTTGTGGCTCCCTGTGGCTTTGGAAAATAAATAATAATCTTACACAAGAATGGCGGCTAACTGGCTCTACCTATAATGACTGCGTGCGTCAATTGATGCAGTGCCCAGTTTCCTCCTGCAGTCTGTCGGCACACATCCACGCTGCAGCCAGCAGATACAGCAAGGGTCCAGTGGACGTTGGACCCAGAGCCCGTCGTACACCTCCAGCCACCGAATCAGAATCAGAACACGAGCAACACATACAAGGAATTTGATTCCAGTCGATGGCGTCTCTCAAGCACAACAGTATAAAACAACAACAATATGTAAAGATCCGTGTGGCCATGTTTCTACACCACACTCATATTCTCTTACAGAGCTGCTGCTGCTCCAATAGGACATCAAACACCATTCTGATTCTAATCTAATTCTGATTAAATTATGTCAATTGACGCTGTCAGCCGTTCTAGGTGTTAAGTGTATTTTATTTTTATTCTTTGTTATATTTATTAAAAATGTTCAAAATGTTTTCTTTGAATAAATAGCATTTCACAAGCAACACACCAGCCTAGTCTTTATACATAGTATAAAAGTAAAAAAAACTATATATGCAGTGTTATCTTCAGTTTATGCAGTGTTATCTTCCCTAGTGTGGTTGTCTCGCCCCTCAACAAAGAAAATAAGATAGATTTGCCGCTCCTGTGGCTGAGAGCCTGGTTGGATGAAAACATCTTTATTAAAGAAATGCTCTGCATGTTATTGTCAGTATTTTTTTTTAACAGAGTTATTCCCATCACTGCTAATGAGGCACCAGGTACTACAAAGTGCGAGGTCAAGGCAGCACCATGTAGTCGTGTTGTTGAACAGTGACTTTAGTGTGACATTACAGTTAACTACACCAATATAAACCTTAACACTGCATATTAAACCCCCCAACCTCCAGGTCTGAGTTTGATTCCACAGCACATAGCTTTTAAAAAAGTGCTGAAATACTCACAACTTTAATTTAATGAGTGATTCATTCCTGAGAGGGGAAAACGGGTCACAAATGAGCCGCTAAGAACGCTTCTGCCGGTAAGCAGAGATTCCCACCGCCGCCCTGCGTTCTTATTCACACACACAATACATAAGTGATACAAGAAAACTGGAGAACTCACGGTTAGAGTTGAGTTGGGCTTGAGTTGAGGCGACTTAGTGACTGAGTGGTACAGGGAAGCCTCTCATCTCTTTATACACCGAGTGATGCACTTAATTTCTGGGACCTAGTAGCTGTTACATGAACGGTGTGCGTGACACAATGTGCGTCATTAGTTTCACTATTTTCATCAAGTCAAAGTTAGCAAATAGAGCACTTCCTGAATATATAACTTCATTAAACATGCCTTAGAAAGTCAGTAAACTGTCTCCTCCACTGAACCGTGAACTCCACGCCCTGCTTTGCCTACATAAACACTGCCTACACACTGCAATGCTTGCACAAAATGCTACATTTGCACAGCATATATATATATCACACATTAACGCAGCACGTTAACGCTGATAATGGCCCACCACTAATATATATATGTATACATGTATATAAATATATATATATATATATATTCACGTTCACACATTATTATCGTTTTAACGCATTTTTTTATTAATGCCTGGAATTAATTTATCAAGCGTTAACGCTGGTTTATTAAGTACTTTTATTTTGAAAGTTTGCTGGTTATACACAAAAAATACACAAAATATTGTAGTCAGTAAGTGAGTTGGATACTATAGATAAATAAATTCATTACTTCTGAAGTCATGGTGGTTTGGAGTTTTTCTCTAATTTGGGACTGTTAGGACAGGAAATAGAGACACAGGCAGTGATGCTGCACATAATAAAATACTGCACATTATAACATAGATAATAAAGATATTGCACGATCATGATCGGCCACGATAAGAAATCACACAGAGTAAGTAGGATGTTTGACTTTTTGACATTTTGCTTACATTGAAAGGTAAGAAAGATCTGACTAAATAAAAGACAGCAATTTATTCCATTCCTCCACAAACACTTCCTTGTGCTTTATGAGGGACTGATCAGTGATCAGCTGAATCCCATCTTATTTAATGAGGAAAAGTATAAAACACTGCTGTAA
>JBBJLR010055073.1:0-11582 GCA_037577145.1 Brachypetersius gabonensis
TGCCACAGTGTGGCCTGTCTGACTCCACTCTGAAAATATTGAAACAGTTCTTGATTGGTGTCTGTGGTTTAATAAAATACGCATCTATTGCAGATCTAATATTACGCAGCACTCAAAAAGTGGATGTGACTGAAAAAACTGAAAGCAGATCTGAGATCAGCATGAAAAGCTGGTTTAGAAAAGTGTGTTGTGGTTTCTGATGATTACAAAAAAAACCTGTTGACCTGTGTAATATACATTATAACAGTATATAAGTAATTTTATTATTAAATATTATTATTAACTAATACTAATATGTAATAATGAAAAAGGCCTAGAGCTCCAGGTATAGAAAATAACTGTCTCACCTGTGTCTGTGTTTGCTCGGCCCCCCGGGCTCCTGTGCTGCCCCTCGATGTGGGCGGTCATCTCTTTGCGGTCGGGGGTGCAGTGGCCACACTGGAGGCAGCTGTAGCGCCCCCTGGTGTGTTCCCAAAGGATCCTGCTGCTGAAGGACTGGCCTGAGAGGGGAAGCAGACATTTCCGACAGTGGTGACTGTTCACTTCAACAAAGACTTTCTCGGTCTAGCAGGGCGGTTAAAACACAGCAGCTGAGAGGAGAAGCGAATCACATCAAACACGCTCATGTTGTTAATGATCAGAAACAAACCAGGCTTCAGTACAACGCAACACCAACAGGGCCGAAATCTGGACGCAGATTAAACCTCTTTTCCGACTACATTATACTGTCAGTTTACAAAAAACAATCTTGAGTCGAGATGAACCAACAGAATTACCAACACAATTTCTGCATAATTACATATTTATGATTAAATAAAGTTTAAAATGCTGCATTTTAGAGAAACTTATAAACTCAGACTCATTCATAGTGGTGGTAAATGGAAATAGACGTCTGTCTCTAAACGCTCTTTACAGGAATTTATGCCACGAAATGATTATGAATGCGCTGCCTGATGACCGAGACCGAGTTTTGAGACGATTTTGACCTAAAACAAAACCCATTCATGGCGAAGGGATACACGCAGGGTGTAGTGAGGCAAAATAGTCCCCAAAGAAAAGTGGTTTAGTTCAGATTTGTCACTATTTTCCCATCATCCACATCCATATAAACCCTCAGCAGACACATGTAGGGTCACTAGGGTCAGTAGGGTCACTATTTGTGTTGTTGATGTGACACCTGGTTCCATTCACCACCACTTAATAAAAAGTTTGACTACAATAAACCATTTCACACCCAACTCGCCAAGCTCTGTAAAATAAACTTTCCACTTTCATGGGGTAGACGGATTATGCTCAGACACGGCCTTCAATTCCAAGAACATTAAGACATCAGTCATATTATTTTAATACTCTGATAACAATATCACCTCTGATCCTGTTATTTGTGTTAATACAGTAATTCTCAACCTTTAATATTAGGGTTCATCAGTGTCAGCAGTTACAGCGCTTATTTGTAGACCAGCCTCTCTCCTTGCAGGGCAAAATGCAAAAGGAACATCAAAATAATCCCAGTTAACATGGATGGAAATGGGAAAACAGTCACTGCAACAGGTGGAGTTTGAGTTTTGTTGCTGAGAGTGTGCACATAGACACCTACTGTTAAAAACAGAGACTGTCAGTGTTTTTAAGACATTTTTATCGGTTATATTACACATAACGTCACAACGGAAGCCTTACCTAAACCACATCAATCTACAAGCATAATAAGAAACAAATTGTAACATCTTGTATTAAAATACTTATATATTTATATACTTATATATTTAACGAAATTAACTAACGACTTTTTTCGACTGGTACAAGGAACCAGTCGAAACTGCCGTTGTACCGTAAATTAATGTTTTTACATCACAAATAAAAGTTCCTGGATGGCAGCTGGATGGACTAGTGATTAGGGTTGCAATCAGAGGGATGGGGTTCGAATCCCAACTGTCACCACTGAGGTTCCCTTGAGCAAGGTACTGCCAGCCTCATTTCACTGTGTGTTGCACTTGCATGACTAAGGATGTGACAAACAAAGAATCATCTTCTAAGATAAAGCAAGCCGAACTCGATGGTTGGGCCGAAAGCAGGCCGCAGCCATGCCGACTGTGTCACTGCTTTCTGATTGGTAAAAATGTTGTCATGACAACAGATGGATTTGAAATAAGGCCTCTGTTTTTTACAGTCCATGGAAAACATTTTTTTAAAAACAACAGTGGAGAAACTAATTCAAGCATGACTGTTTGGGCTAAAGATACATTTCAGTGGGAGTTTCTACAACTTAATTTATCTTTATCTGTGAAGGAGGTCCAGGACATCACTAACAAGTTCTCTGGGTTTGGTTCTTATCCCTCGGATAAAGAACACAGAGAAAACATTTAACACTCAAACAAGAGTAGAAATAATGAAAGACTACAATAACAAAAGCTGCTCTGACAGTAAATGTTCTGCTGGTTCGACTCCATGGACGCGGTTTCAGGACGACCGGCCATAAACTGCCAGGAGTGACCCTCTGTACCGTCACAGTTTAGGTACAGCGCGGTTCCGCTATACCTGTGGAAAAGTGCCTTAGGTAAGCAAATTTTAAACGCCACACTTGTCTTACTGACAGTTTTTAGGACATAAGTGTATATTTCTGACTGGTATATTACTCGTTTCATTTCAAACGAATAAAGCAACTCAAGCTCTGGCCAGTAGGGGACGCAGTGCACCTGCAGTTCTTCCAAGTCCACCCCTGAAATATATCAGCAGTCACACATGGCCCGAGTCTCAGGGTCTGAAGTTTTACTAGCAGAAACCAGTCCTGCCAATGCTGAGGGGGAAACGATGCAGAACACGACTAATTTAACTTTAACTTTCTAATTTCTGCTGTAATCGGTTAGTGAAGCCCTTGATTGACGTCCACAAAGTGGCCAGTTTATTAGAAACACCTACCTTGTTTAAGGCGCCATTTTAACAGAAACATCAAGCACTTTTTAGACTGACAGAGACTGCAGCTTTTACAAACATTGATACCAATAGTATATAATATACTACACAGTATTAATAGTAATAATATAGTAATAAAAACACACTACTTTTAATACTTTGTGGGCTTAAGGCTAACACTGTACATCAACAGATAAACAGTCTCTAACTGTACAGCAGCAGGGTGGAGCTACAAGAGAGGTGTTTCCGATAAAGTGGCCAGGGAAACACAAAGCCACATGATCTGCCTAGTAAAGCACACCAAGGGAGGCATGGTTAGAGGGGCAGGGGAGAGGAGCAGCAGCATCTAAAGCGAATCTGAGGGAATTTCTGATTCGTTTTTTCCCTTTCTAGCAATGTGTGTGTGGATTTTCCTGGGCCTCACCTGGACTTCCTCTCTACTTAAAGCCTGAGCCTGACTGCTCGGGGGAGAGTTCCATCTGTGCAAAAGGAGCGCAGGCGAGTCTGCCAGGACAGTGCAACACGACAAACCACAGTTCACTCAATACACCAGCACAGTTTTCCCTTAGGACTTATGTATTTACTCGGAGTGGCCACACACCTGTTGATAAATATGACAAAACGTGATGTGAGCTCTGGAAAACACAGATGCCTAAGAACTTACGTGTAGGATGCTCCTAGGAAGGGGATTCTAAAGGGACAGTCAAGCACATTTTTTTGGAATTTCCCTGCTCAAACACATCTAATTAACAAGGCTGCAATTAAGACAATATTAAAAACAGAATGACATAGAAATGATCTTTTAATGCTACAGGAAGTTTCAGGAAAGGTGAGGGATAATATGGCTTCTTTTAAAAAGTGCTCTATAATTGTTATACCACCCCTACCATCATTCCGACAGATTGTAATGTCCTACAGGAGGAAAAGGGGTTGATATGGCTTGTATTTGACCATACAAGGTGCTTTATAATACTCCATAATTTTCATGATACACAGGTTATTCTGACAGATTGCAGTACACTATAAGAAAGGTAGGGGGCGATTTGGCTCATTTAAAAAAGTGCTCTGTACTGTTCAAACTATCCCCACTATCATTCTGTCATACTGCAATAGACTGAAGGAAGCACTCCACGGCGATATGGCTTCTATTTTAACATAACAAGCGCTTTATAATGCTCTATACTGTTCTTATGATCCACACCGTTCAGAATGCAACACACTGTAAAGACAGTAATGGGCGATATGGCATCTTTTAAAAAGTGTTCTATAATGTCCAAACAATCGCCAATATCATTCCAATGGACTGTAATGCACTAAAGGAAACACTACAGTGTATTGTAGGGTTTTTTTTTAACATAAGCATTGAATACTGCTCTCTAATGTTCATATGATTCACAGGTTATTCTGACAGAATGCAGTATGCTTTGTGAAAAGTAGGGGGCGATATGGCTTTTTTTATGGTTATACAATCCTCATAATTCTGATTAACTGTAATGGACTGAAAGACAAACTACGGGATGATACGGCTTCTTTAGTTAATTACTTAATTAACTGAACCATTAATCAGTTTCACAATGTTGGCTGTAACCCTGTTACTCCACCTGATAACTAAGTTACATCAGGTGTGCTTGATCAAGGAAATCACTAAACTGTGCTAGACTAAGGCCCTCCTGGAAAAGAGCTGGACAAGAAAGATATTAATTATGACACCTGGTTTAAAATAAGGCCCATCTCATATGTTGGCTGGCCTATAACGCCGGCCAGTATTGAGGTCCCGCAGATTTAAGATGTGCATATTTTATGTATTAGCACACAGCCACCTCTGATGTGAGGGTACCATTTGATTCATAGAACAAATTAAATACATGCAAAATGTACCCAAACTTAGACTTTAGTATTATGACAATTTATAAACATAAAAAGTATGAAAAGAGCTGATGAAAAATAAGAAAAAAGAAAGAGGTACTTAAAAGAAATCAACAAAAAGGCTAATAAAATTGTGCGTGTAAGACTGACTTTTATTTGAAAATTCATAATCATCCTTGACAATTGACAGTCACATCAGTCAGGAAAGCACATTAACTATTGGATTCTGTTGTTTTATTTGACATTACTGAATATGTATTGGTTGACAATGGTTTTCTGAGTTTTTAGCCCCTTAAAATTGGTATCAGTCACACAAATTCGGGTCGGGCCCTAGTTTAAACCACCCTGTGTTAAAAATCCCACAGCCCTGTGATGGTCATTCACCTTGGTTCTTCCTCCACACTGCGTTTGAGCTGGGCAGGGTGTTTGGCGGGGAGGATGCCAGGCTGGACTGGCCGATTCTGGGGGACCACTGCTGCTGCTGCTCCAGCTGGGAGGGGTCCGGCAAAGCGACTGGGTGTACTGGAGACAAACTGGGTGGGAATGAGCTGTAGAGGGCATCTGGCTGAATAGACATACTTCGGCCTTTAAGTTGCTCTAGAGCTGACATGGACTCGAGGGTAGGCTTGCTGGAATTGAGGTTTAGTGAAGTGAGGTTGGCTGGAGCATGCTGCTGGGGAAATGCTGCTGAATTTGAAGACATGGAGGGATTAGCCACCATGTGTTCATGCTGGTCTTGGCCCAGCAGCGGCCCAGAGGGCTCCATTTCACCAGGGACCATCGGGACACCAGTGTTATCCGCCTCGGGAGTTGCTCCGGGCTCCATCTTTAAAGTCTTTTTGGCCACCTTGGCACAGGTCTGCAGGTGTTTCAGGAGGGTACGATACGACCGCAGCTTCGCCCTGCAGCTTTCACATCTGTGGATAAAGTACAGACAAACTTCAGGCCTCAAAGTGGGACCCGCTTTCATGTATTTTGTAGGGAACATCTTTCTACTCAGAAGTGCAATTTGTTTGAACCACTATCAATATGTGCAGGATCCTATTACTATGAGCAATAGTCTTTCCATTATCAGTATCAGGTACAATGTGTTATTAGGTGCTAAATAATAATTATGTACAATATAATCTTATGTGCAACAGTCTTACCACGTGCAAGTTTGTGCAGTTTGTTGTTGGGTGCTACATCATTACCATTATGTGCAAGTCTTGTCATCACTGCTTATGTCAATATTACAGATTTACTACTGATCTCTATTAAATTCAATAACAGACTCAGTATATAAAACAACCTCCAGTCCTCCAAAGGACTATTTGTATTACCTGTAGATTACTTAACAGAAAGTATACAGAGTGTATTTTCTACTTTCAGAGTATTTCTGCACAGTTTTTAATTTAGACATTATATTTTATATTGTTCTTGTCACTGTGTCTCTGTGTAGTCGCAACATTTTCCTCTGTGCAGTTTCCTTCGTGATCAATAAAGTTTCCTGATACTGACTCATGCAGTGTCAGAAACTACATAAGCAAGTCTAAATGGAAACTTAATTGCAAATATGACCTACAAAATCATGTACAGTCATATGTGAAAGTCTGGGCATCCAAATCCTATTCTGTTGATTTTCTAAGAGAAGAGTAAAAAAAACAATTAAAACTATATATATTTAACATGTATAAGATATAATGACAGTTTTTCTGTGATATTGGAGTCTGGGGACGGTGAAAGCCAAATTTAAAAGCGCTTGACAGTGACGTGCGGGTTTTGCTTTGCATACCTGAGCAGTTGATCAACATTTTGCTAAAAACATTATGAATGGCAGATGTTTTAACAGATCTCAAAGACAGTAAGACTCACAGGAAAAAGTAATTTGGTTTGTGGTGATGCCTCGAATGATCCATAAGCTGCTGCATGTTGGAGAACGAAGCTTCACAGCCTATTGTGGAGCACAGGAAGGATTTTCCTGAAAGAGAAACACAGGAGGATCAATGGGCAAATAGAAATGTATAAAATCCAAACACAACACAGCTGTTGTTACCAAACAGTAACTTTACAAGAGAACAAAACAAACAGTTTTAACCCCAAAATGTGTCCTCTTGGTGAATAAAGAAGCGTACCAGGAAGGGACTGTGCAGGGATCTTATGGTGATCCTGCAGGTGAGTGGTGAGAGCTTCAGGATTGGAGTAGGTCCGCTTGCAGCCATAAAAGGAACAGGGCAATTGGCTGACTGAAATGAAGGAGGAAAGCTGATTATGCATTATTTGAAAGGTAATGTGTGTGTGTGTGTGTGTGTGTGTGTGTAGTGTTCATACAGGATATGTGTGTGAATGTAAGTGTTTCTGTATATTTACGAATGTTTGTTTATATATTCCATCACCCCTACTTTAAGGTAATGAGCTGGTGCGTGGTACATTGTAATTAGGTATGTCAAGAGTTGTTTATCTATATTTTGATATAAACTTGTTTATTGTATACTGATAGATAATGAGCATAAAATATATCCTGTTTCCATAAAACCTTCTGTTCACATACTTTTCAGGACATGACAGCTAAAATTCTCCAGTGTAACCTAAAAGGCTTTCATAATTAGGATGTAAACAAAACAACACAAAAGTATCTTAATCCACCCACTTCTGAGTGTTTATATGGAGTAGAAAATACTGTGAAATAGTGCAGCTGGTGGTTAGATTGTGGGTTTGAATCTCAGGACTGCTGATGGCACCACTGAGGTACCTCTGAGCATGGTACCGTCCCCACACACAGCTCCCCAGGCTCTGTATCCGCTGCTTCCCTTAGTGAATGGGTAACACACAAAGAAAGAATAACACACTGTTCACACTGTGTGCTGTGGTGTGTTCATATATGACAAATGGTCAATTAAGACTTATAGTGGCAAACCTGAACTAAATGAGTTTTCTTTGAGGACTTTTTTCCTCATTGTGCTCTACATGTATCCCTCCACCTGGAATGTGTTTAGATTTAGGCCAAAATCATCTCAAAACTCTCAGGCACCACATTCATAACAATTTCATGTATTAATTTCTATGAGGAGCTTTTAGAGGAAGATGTCTGGTTCCATTCACCTGCATTGTGAACAATTCTATTGTTGACACCTTATCCATTTGTTTATAAGTAAGTAAAGTGTCCATTTGTCACTTGTGGACACACCACAGCAGAAACTGTTTCCTACATTTAACCCATTCACCGGCAGCCAGCTAGGAGCAGTGTTTGGCGGACGGTGTGGGGACGGTTCCTTGCTCAAGGGTACTTCAATTGTGCCACAAACAGTCCTGGGATTCAAACCCACAGCCTTCTGATAGTAGGAACAACTACCTAACCACAAGACCAACAGTTGTGCATCAGAACACCAGTGTATTTACTGGTGCACAGAGAAACAGTGGAATCGCCCCATTAAACGTCACCTGCTACTACGTTTCTGTGGTGTTTATAGAAAAATATTGTATTAAATTGCACCCACGATCAAGACTAAAGAGCAAGATCAACATACCCTCCATGGTGGACATACCCTCCAGGTTTGCAGAGAAGGTCGAGATTACCTAGATTAAAAAACAAAATGTGATGCAAATATGCAAATATTCACCTGTCACCTGTCAGTATATTTAACATTAATATAAAAACTGGCCCATAAATTCACTCAGAATTTGTGAAAAGAGGTTAAAAACAGACAAACAGGCTGGCTATGGTCCAAAGCTATCCCTTTGATTACAAAAATAACATTTAATAGTTAATAAATAAAATACTTAAAATCGTAATCCTTCATTAAAGCAGCCTCCTCTTTTAGCTTCATGCTAACAATAATAGAGATCCAACAAAGAATGACTTCGCTAATGGGTATTATTAAATGCACTTATACGCCAAGTTGGATTAAATATCACCCCCAACCGTGTTCTTAACTAATAATGTAATTCAAATGTATACATAACAATAAAACATGATATAAACGTAACTACCTGCTGCCTGGTTTGTTTCTGTTTCGTGTCTGGCCGAATTCTACGTGCAGCGGAACAGTGGTGGTAGGGTTGCCAGTTCATGCTGCCTGATTCCCCCTGTTTAATTCGTACAAAAATAAATACAGAATGATAGAAGTATGATAATGGACACACGTTTAGAAACAAAAACATAATAACAACTATAATAATAATTAGGGGTGCCATGCGACTAAAAGCTCTCTCACTAATGAATCTAAATTAATTGCACGCACTATATTAGTATTATTATTAATCAATAATATTATTGTTTTTGTTGTTGTTGTTGTTATTGTTGTTGCTATTATTCTTGCACTTTTTATCTGTGTTCTTTTATGTTGCTTTATTACTTTATTCAACTTAATCTTAAATGTCACATTTATTCCATATTAACTTTTTTTGCAGACTTTTCTTTTCACGCTTATATATTTATTTTGTCTCTGTAAGGCACATCTCTGTGTATAATAATACAAATAGCCTATGCCTTCTCTATTATTGTGACAGTGTTTTGTTTTTTATTTATGTTATTTTTAATATTTGTTCAGGCTCAGCATGTGAATTTCTGCAGATTCCGAGCAGCGACTGCGCAGCTCTTATAAATAATACGGCTGAGACTCGACACTCATATTCGACACTCTTCGGTAAAAGGTGTGTGCGACTGTTTCTACGGAAGAGTCCAACTGGAAACTCTCGCTGGAAACTCAGTCCAGGATCAGAAGACCCTGGAAGTAAGGGACTGCTGTCTTTCTCAGGAAGGTCAGTCATGTGTAGTATTAAGTTTAACTCTTATGGTGCTAAGGCCATGTAGCAGAGCGACCTGTCCAGTCTGTCCAGTCTGTCCACTGTCAGGTTTGTGACCAGTGGCCAGACTTCTGTGAGGATGAGGAGTGGTGGGAATGAGCTGCTAGGGCTTATAGTATAGCCCGGTATTTCATTACAGACAATAATAGAATATTTATTACTTATCTGTATTGTCATTGGAATACACATGTACAGTGTAAACTGTATGTATCCCTTCACCATGAATGGGTTTAGTTTTAGGGCCAGATTTGGTGACGTGAAAATGTGTGTGGGCCGAACATTCAGCCTGACATTCATTGAATCATTAACATTAAAGGCATTCATTTTTTTTATCTTTTCAAAAAACACTTGCATTTCATATTTGAAGACCACATAACATGAAGAAAAAGTCCGTCTGGAAGAAAAAAAAACCTTTAGAAAGATTAAACATATCTAGCTTTATTTTAAACATTACATGTTATTCGCCATTACACACTCACTTCTAAATTGAATCATGTGAACAGGAAAATAACAGCAACCACTGGAAAACGGAAAATTTCTGAAGAAATTTTAAATGGGCCTGCCGCCAAGAAACACCCTTCAGACGCCAGTGAGTGTGTGTAAGTGTGTGCGTGAGTGTGTGTATGTGTGTCACTGTGTGTTGTTAGTGTGTGTGTGTGTGTGTGTGTATCCCAATACATTTGTTCACAGAGTTTTGTATGACAGCTCTGTCCCAATACTTTTGTTCACATTGTTCAGTTCTCACATGTATGGCCTGAGGTCTCATATGAACTTTCATGAGGTTTGGTCTCTGTATGGAGACTCAGAGTCTGTTCTCCCAAAACTGCATTCATTTCAATGGGGTGAGAAATGAATGCAAGGCAAAGGGGGAAAAAGGGATGAGCGAAAGACAAGGAAAAAATATCTTATTCAGAAGTACAAAACACTGAGGGCCATTGTGAATCCATGTATTACTCGTTCTTTTATTTTCAACTGACAATAAAAAAAGAAAATGTTTTTTTTAAATTTTGAATCGGATATCGAAAGAGAAAAAGGCCCTGTTTTTCATTATTTCAATTTTAGACTCGGATCAAAAATACAAAATTCAAAAGAAAAAAAAATTAATTTCATCAAAATGTTTAATGTATGTTTTAAATTGAGTTTTAATTTTGCTGTTTTGTGATGTCACAAAATTCGACAAATATCCAAATTTACAGCCTATAGCAGTTTAGCTCCATCTTAAAACCAAACCAGAAGACACGGGCAGTCAAAACCCGAGCTCATTTGTGTTTGTAATTTTAAAGGCACAGTAACTCAAACAGCTTGATTCGTTCTTAAGGAAAAAGAGACGTTTTATCATTCTTAAGGAGACAGAGACGTTTTTTGCCTCTCAGTTGTGTTTATGCACACACAACTCTCTGCTGCTAGAATGCAGTATCTCAGAATACTATGTTCATCCAGACTGAAGCTGTTGTTGATGGCCTTGTCCCACTGCTTTGTTGCTCTTGTGTTTTTCTTGCTTTCTCTTTCATCCTGTCTGCAGTGGCGGTCTTGTGTTCAGTCTGTTGTTCTTGTGTTGCTCCGTGGTCCTGGAGGCACGTTGTTTTGTTTCACTGTGTTCTGTGTATATCTACTGAAATGACGATAGAACCTGCTTGACTTCACTTGAAGAATTGCAAAACAGATGTTTTTGATGTCAAGTATAAGTGAAGCTAGTGGGAATAAATGAAAAAGAATAACAGAACGGGCCCTTTGAGTATTTATTTTTGCATGATCAGTGGATCCAGGTAGTGGGACTGAGTGACTGAATCAATCAGGCCGTCTCTCAGGAGGCATACAGGCTTAAGAGCAAAGTGCAGAGACCTTTGTCCCACTCTGACTGCACTAAACCCTCACAGTTTACCGAAGACACGCCTCATCTTGTTATTGCAGAGCTACACACCCTGCCAGGGCACTTTACTAAAGCTCCGTGTGTGTGTGTGTGTGTGTGTGTGTGTGTGTGTGTGTGTGTGTGTGTGTGTGTGTGTGTGTGTGTGTGTGTG
>JBBJLR010055113.1:0-11579 GCA_037577145.1 Brachypetersius gabonensis
GTCTCGTTTTAGTCACGTGATAAATGTTCGTTGACGAAGATATTTAGTCATAATTTTCGTTGACGAAAGCAACACTAGTCGGCAGCAGTTATTAACAGACAAATGTAACAGCGTTTTGCAGGTACACAGAACGCTTTAGTAGTATTGTCAGAAACGTAAAAGACTAAAGACATTAACAAAATGTTTAATTTCTGTAGGTAGTCTACGATCTGGTGAAAGAAAGTTGCATTTGTGTGTTTTAAGTGGCCCTGATCCTGCTTGTAATACAATAATAAAAACTACATAGTGTTCCATAGTAAACATAATTATTTAATTACTTACGCCATTCTTTAAATCATGGTGTATGCACTTTCTCATTCTGTTGATTAGCACTTTTTTTTCTTTTTCTGTGCAGTTACTTTTTGGAGATTCGGGATTTTGTTGTGATGATGAGAAAATCTTTCTGCAAAACAATGTAGACACAGCAATAACATCCAGACAAAAACACTTTATTACATGATATAACTCTGCGTAACACTGTATAACTCTGTGTAACACTGCATGGCACTATATAACACTGCATAACTCTCTATAACTCTCTCTCTATATATAACTATAACTCTGCATAACACTGTATAACTCTGTGTAACACTGCATGGCACTATATAACACTGCATAACTCTCTATAACTTTCTCTCTATATATAACTCTCTCTCTATAACTATAACTCTGCATAACACAGTATAACTGTGTAACACTGCATAACACCATATAACACTGAATAACACTCTAAAACACTGTATAACACGATATAACACTGCATAACACTGTATAACTCTGTGTAACACTGCATAGCACTATATAACACTGCATAACACTTCATAACACTGAATAACTCTCTATAACTCTCTCTCTATAACTATAACTCTGCATAACACAGTATAACTGTGTAACACTGCATAACACCATATAACACTGAATAACACTCTAAAACACTGTATAACACGATATTACACTGCATAACACTGCTTAACTCTGTATAACACTGTATAACTCTGTATAACACGATATAACATTGCATAAAACTGTATAACTCTGTGTAACACTGCATAGCACTATATAACACTTCATAACACTGTATAAAACCGTATAACACTTCATAACACTGCTTAACACTGTATAACACTTCATAACACTGCTTAACACTGTATAACACTTCATAACACTGTATAACACTTCATAACTCAGTATAACACTGTCTAACTTTGTATAACACTGTCTAACTTTGTATAACACTGTATAACTTTGTATAACACTGCATAACACTTCGTTACACTCTTTAAAACTGTATGACATTGTATAACAGTATAACACTGATTAACACCAAACAACATTAAATCCTAACAAAATATGAACAATTTTTATTCCTAACACAAATTTCGATCTGCTCTTTCACCAGAAGTCCTCGCCCACTTTCAGTGACCCGTGAAATCCTTTTTAATCTGCTTTGGGTGTTACCAGCGAAACCTGGGACTACTAAAGTTCAGAAAGGAGGGTGAGTGACCCCATCACCTGGGGAGGAGCTGCTATCAATCAATGTGAGACTTCCTCAGAAACAACCAGATTTCAAGTTCATTCACGTCAGGGCAGTCCTGCTTTATTTACAGTGTCATTCCTGGACAGCTGGGATCAACCCTGTAAAACCCTGATCTCCCACCTCAACTGTGACCAACACACACTAAAAAAACATGTTTTGTCAGGTCAGGGCCAGGAGTTTTGCTTAAGTTCTGTCTGTTTTCCAGCTCACGCAGAGAGATCAGTGGAGGCCTATTCAAAACATACCTCTGACTGAGTAGACGGGAAGGGTCAGTGCTCGACAATTCTAGTCAGAGCAACGGAACGAACATTTCTGATAATTACTTTACAGATGATGAGCTTAGATAGCTCACAAATGTTAATAAAGAAGTAATGTAAAAAAAATAGGTTCAACAAGAACCATTATCACCTTCAGTTTCATCACAATTCGCTGAGTTGAGTAAACTGAAATGTCATGTGAGATTTTTGACCTGATTGATTTATTTTGTCAATAAAATGAGCAAAGATGAGACGTTTAATGTCACAGAGACACTCTTTCCCTACCAGCTTCCCAGTTAAGCAGAGACAAGCCCACCTACACCTGTAGCCAAATGAATTTGCCTTAAAGGATGGGGTCATGTTTCGGAGATCCCACCCCTGCACCATGAACCTGTCAAGGCAGCAATTATCTTTCAAACATCAGTTGAATAGTTTATTCAATCACAAAAAAATAAAGGTGATTTTGGTGTGGCATTGAACCATTAAGAGGTTTCGAGCATTTCCAATTTGTGGACGTTTCTCACACTCATATCTTACAACAAATGTTCTTTTTACAGATCAGTAAACTGTATTGTAAAGTTCTTTATGGAACAAAACTGATTTTTTTTTCAATGGCTTTTTTTCAATGGCTTTTTTTCAATGGCTTTGCCACAAAAACCCTTTTGTTGTAACACAAATCCAAGTACCAAATGAAAATCCAATTGAAAATCTGTCTGTATATTCTGCTGGCTGTACGGATGCTTACAGCATAGTGTGTGAAATGTCAATTGGATTTTTTTTTAATAACAAGCAACAAGGAGTTTGACCACAGTGAAAAACCCCAAACTTTTACTCAGAGCTTTTATATTAGAGCTGTAAATGGGCTTTGCTGCTCTGCACATTCGCTGAATAATGCAGTCATAAAAAGTGATAGATTATATTACATATTGTTAGTAATGAAGTCAATACAAGTGCATCTGAACAGTTAGAACTATCAAAACGATCAAACTATATAATGTTTAGCTCTCTATGTCTGACCTCACCTGCCCTTGGAAAGGCTATAAAGAGAGAACAACCTGTGTGACTTTACTTTATTACTGGTCTTGAGTTAATCATAAGTCAAAATAGCCTTTGGCAGCCAGTTTGAAAGAATGAGAAACTGGTTTCTCTGGTATATTTCAAAGCACAAAATTAAACTTAACAAGATTATACTCCCAGTCCAGGGCTTGTGCCAAGGTTGTCCTGGGATAAGCATTATAGACATACTGTGAGTATTGTAAGTTATTTAAGGTTTAAATGATACTACGAAACACAATGTACTTCATCTGTACTTAACCTTACCTTAATTTACCCCTGAAAATACACCAAAGCCCTTCATTTGAATTAAGCGGCCATTAATTTGCGAAACCGACCCCTTAATTTAATCTTAAAATTAGATTTAAGGCATGAGTGTGAACCCCCTTAAAAAAATTCAGTAGTTTTACCCCTTAATCAGCCTCAGTCTGTGCACTTTTACCTGAATTGTCCTTAATTTTATGGAAAATTAAGGGCATAATTAAGGTCATTTAAAGGGGTAAAATTAAGGTGTTGTATTTCTTTATTCTACTGATTTATGCTGTTTCTACTTTCTACTTTTCTGCTACACTTCTGCTATCCACTACAATGCTAATTTCCCACCAGTGGGACTAATAAAGGGTTATCTTAATTTATATTATATAAATCAGGTGCTTTGAAAGTGTTCTATACTGCAATGTTTATTTGTAGCCACTGTCTCTTTGTATCTATACTGAATGAAGGCTGTGGTTGAAATAAAGCAGGCCACACACAGTCTATCAGAAAAGAGAGTATCTCAAAATACATGTGAAGAATCCAGAGTAAAAACTATATTTAGTGATGGAGGTCTCATGTTTTCACCTATCATATCAGAACGTCAGTGGGTTCACATTCCAAGTAGTCATCAAGTAGGCGTTCGGCTGGACTGGTGTAGCGACTGCATTGCACATGGCAATCCAATCCTCAAGACGCAATAAGACTGGCGACCGACTTGTGATATACACTTTTAAAAATAGCAGTTTCTCAATGGCTTTTAGCTTAAATATAGAGTTCTAGGAATAACTTTTTACTCTTACACTATGTAGTAATGTAGTGTTAGTAATGAATATCCAGCTTTTGGATCCAAAATGCTTGAGGTTAAACGTTCGAGGCTCCCTACACTCTCACATCTCACTTCCAAAAATGGTTTTCTAAACAAACTGCCCTCTGAAAGGTTATTTAAAGTGGTCCTTCAATGGCATCACTCCAAAAGAACTCCATTTTGGTCACTTTAATTTAAGGGTGTGCACTATATCTGATCAGTGTATAGACTATTACCTAACACATTGCCTCAATGTACAAGAGAAAGCCAGTAGAGGGCTCGAAAAGTCAACTGGCAGTGCACGAGGGGTTTATTTGGAAATAAGCAATGTTATCAGTCCCTCACAGTTGTGGCTAAGCTGTAAACATCTGCGAAAGAGACCCACCCCTGGGGCCTTTCATAATTACTGCAGCAGCTGCAGTCGTTTAACAGGAAAATACAGACTTCTGAAATTTCATAGCCCAAGCTTACTGTTCAGTCTCGTGAACATTGCAGTGGTCCTTCCTATTGCACATCCCACTGTAAGGAAAAACGCTGACATGTGCAAAAGTAAGCATGCGGTCAAGGATTGCAAGGCTCAGGGCCTGTTCAGCACTGTTAAATGTCTGTCTAAATGTATGGGTTATCAGCTGAGAAGCTCTGTGGAGTTATCACAATCATATATAAGTTTGTTCTTAACCAGGCGACAAAAGTATTGGGTCGCCTGACCATTACACTAGCAGGGACTTCAGTGACATTCCATTCAAATGCATGGACTTTAATATGGAATTGCTCCCCTCTTTGCAGCTTCCACTTTTCTTGGAAGGCTTTCCACAAGATTTTGGAGTTTCTTTGGAAAGAAAGTTTCTCTGTATAGCATTTATGAGGTCAGGCACTGATGTTGGATGAGAAGACCTGTCTCGCAATCTCTGTTCCAAGGTGTTGGATGGGGTTAAGGTCAGGGCTCTGTGCGGGCCAGTCAAGTTCTACCACAACTTCTCCAGCCAAGTCTTTATGCACGTGAGGCACAATGCAAAAGTTTGTTCCCCAAACTGTGTTTTCAAAGTAGCATTGTCAAAAATGTCTTGGTCTACCGAAGCATTAAGATTGCCTTTCACTGAAAGTAAGAGAACCTAACCCAAACTGTGTAAAACAGGTGTGACCCAATACTTTTGTCCAGAGTGCATGATTTGTTTGCGTAATCTTTGGTTCCTTTAACTGGGATTTCATGGACCTCATTATCACAGTGAACTGAAATAAATGGATCTTAAGAAACAAAACTACAAAGTCGTTTTATTTTTCTTCCGCTTTGAATAGAAGGCCATAAAGGACCGGAGGGAGATCAGAGCGTGATCTGAGCCTCGTGCTCTCATGGTATATGTTGTGATCCTGATAACGCCCCTCAGTCTGTCTCGCAACGCTATTGGACTCCGTATCTCTCCAACGCCCCCAAAATGCACACATCTGAAGGAAAAGTTGTTGTTGTCTTTATCCCTGCACGGGTTTTGCTTTGCAGGTTGAAGCTCCCGAGACGCCCTGAAGTCTTAAAATGTTCTCGCTGTTTTGAGAAGCATCAGTGCCTGGACTTTACCTCACGCTGGCTCTCCGTCGAGGAACATGACTTTCTTTCAGCTGGATGATTTTTTGGCAGGATGGATAGGAGGTGAGCGGTTATTTTTCTCCGTGTTGTCTTGTTTCTGAGAACATAGATTAATAGACGTGGAAATAAAGGCGCCTTTTTGCACGGCTTGAATATTGTCCTGTGTGAAATATGAAGTGGCGATGCAGGATTCGTGCCTCTAGAAGCAGAAAACACCACAAATCACAACCAGACTCGAGCACGGTTCGGATATTGACCACAATGCATCGACCGCACGCTTGTTTGTGCCAGGAAAAGTAGCCTGCAGCAGTTCTCTTAAGTTTTTTTTTTTTTTTTTTTTGCATGGAAATGCAAAAAAAAAAAAGAAGGGCTGAAAACAGAAAACCAGGACGAGCCTTTGTGATTGCAATTACTGTGCAATTTAGCTGCCAGCACCGTCTTGAATATGCATGTGAAATAAACCCCTTTCACCTTCTAAAACTGCAGCTAATCTTTGTTCAAAGGAGTAAAATGAGGAAAGGAGTCGCTAGGTTTCAAGTTTGTTTGCACTGCAGGTTTTGAGTGGGGGTTACTGAGGGTCCTGGAGGCTACCAGCCTTTGGTCAGGCGACCATGAAATCCCTCTTTATGGACGGACCAAGCTTGCTTGTTGTGCTTTGCTGCTTACTGTTGGGCTTAATTTTTACACCCTTCCAGACTTTTTTCTATGTGTCTGTGCATTCCCCCTAAAACCTAAAACAACAATGTATGGTATTCATCGAAGAGGACAAAGTGGTATTCATGAGTCCACTGCTGGGACGTCTACCCACAAAGCTGCTCGTCCTCTCTGATGGCCTGTGGTGTGCCCATTCAAATAATTCAGGTTTTTGCATCGATGCACAATAACCCTTCTTTTGTCTGTTTCAGGTGCCTCCAGTGTAATCGTGGGACATCCACTCGACACAGTTAAGGTATCCTAATATGTTCTCCCTCCAGAAAGAGATCAAGTGTAAATCTTGTCAGTAATCAGACTACTGTCCTGTTTACATCTGTGGGATTTACATCTGTGTGTTTAACAGACACGTTTACAAGCGGGCAAAGGATACAAGAACACCTTTCATTGTATCGTGACCATCTACAAAAAAGAAACCGTAAGTGATATGCTCCCCCTCCTCTGCATGTGTAATATAATGCCTTGGCTCTGGAGTGTTTCTGGAGGTGTTTCTCAAACATGCTTCTGCAACTGTCTTAGGAAATCCCCAGTCAGTTCTCCCTCATCTCAGTGACATCTGTTTTTTGTTGTCGTTCTTGCATTAGGTTGCTGGATTTTTCAAGGGCCTCTCCTTCCCCCTGGCTAGCATCACGCTTTATAACTCTATGGTGTTTGGCTTCTTCAGCAACTTTCGAAGACTCATTAGCAAGCTTCGTTATGGTGACGGGAGGCACTCGTGCGGTATGCTTGACCTGACCATCGCCAGTATGATGACCGGCCTGGTATCAGTAGGCCTCGGAGCCCCAGTGGACCTGGTCAAAATCAGGCTTCAGATGCAAACACAACCCGTTCTTGCAGGTAATTCTGAAACTCGGCCCAGGCTGAGCACATGTTTAAGGAACATCTTTGACAAAACAAATGTGAAGTACTTCTGATAGCAGGAAGCATTTGTTTGATTCTTCAATGAGGCAGTGACAATTTCTGAATCTACTATTCTCCTTTGATAGCTCCATTCCTCAATGGTGTCTTTGATATCACGAAAAGCCAAAGACCAAAAAACAATATACTTCCTATTCTTTTTTACACTTAAGTCTTTTTTTATGGGTACTTTTTTTAATGGTCAAACATAAGCCCTTACCCCTATGAATGACTTTCTGAATGTGCTTGGAACAGTCATTCAGCAACAGCCTCATCCTTCTTTTGTTTAGTGAAAGAAAACAGAAGCACACAGAAAGCACAAGTTTCAGTTTTTGATCCATCGGTGCATCCTAATTCATCCACGATGGCTAACCTCGGCCTATGAGGCAGATTCTGAAAAGAACAGAACTGAGAAAAGGAGTTAAGAAGGGCATTGTCGGATAGGATCAGAGAAACAACAGATTTATTCAGGTATTTACTGTGTACAACTGCTCTCTGTTTCCAGAAAATGTCACACTTGCTGGCAATGGCAGTGTCCCTCTTCGGTCCATGGGCCTGCAGGCCCAGTCCGTCTATAGAGGCCCGCTGCACTGCATCAGCAGCATCCTACAGGCCGAGGGAATCCAAGGGCTCTACAGAGGTGCAGGAGCCATGGTGCTGCGGGACGTGCCTGGCTACGCCCTGTACTTCATCCCATACACACTGTTTTGTGACTTGCTAAACCCTAACGGGAACAGCTCCCCTCACCCGTGCTCCATATGGCTCGCTGGAGGTTTAGCAGGTACAGCATGGTTTGCCTATAAATGTGAACTTTTGGCATCTTTTCTAGACTGTGCTGATTCCAAATATTTGTTTGAACATAGGAAATGACAGGCAGATGCACTATGAACTTGGAGAGGCTCCAAGGACACAACCAGTGCAATGCTAGAGTGTTTATTTATTCAGGTGCCTCTTTAAGTTCAAATGAGTGAAAAGAAGATAAGAACAAGGACAATTTTTATTTACTGTCAATGATGTCAAGAGCGGGGCCAGACTTGATATATTCATTGACCTATAACTACCGACACTGGGATCCTGCAGGTTCCTGATGTGGTATACCATCTTATAACATACTATAACATCATGTGTTATAACATGTTATTACATACAAAACAACTTTCTGTGAAGAGAACAGATGAGGAATTAATGAATTATGAAAGAAATAATAAATATACATCTTAGTACCATTAGAATCATTCTGATAAATCTGTCTCTTAGCCTTAATCTCAAATGTGCGAATATCTGGTATGTAGTACTAGATGGTACGTTTCGTGATGAATGAATGGAATGGACCACAGATGCAGAAGTAGCCAAGTCCTACTAGTTTTCCTAATGAAGCTTTATAATCCTGTCTCACTCATGTTTTATTTTTCTGCAGGCTCTATATCCTGGGTCACGGCTACACCGGCTGATGTGGTTAAGAGTCGACTGCAGGCTGACGCCATGCACCACAGGAAATATAAAGGAATTATACATTGCATCATGCAGAGTTACAAGACAGAAGGACTACATGTAAGTTCACCATAGCAGATAGATAGACTATAATGCCAAGTCACCACTGTGGAAGGTGAAGGTGCATTATTATATACACTTTTATTATAGGCCCAGACAGAAAACGAGCTGTGATGGCCTTTTTGCACAATAAAATAATCAGTAACCAAAGGTTCACCTTGCATAAATAGGAGATACACTGATTTGTCTGTCTCTTTGTCTTAATGCCAGACTGTCAAAGATCCACAGGGTCAAAGAGTGCAAAAAAATTAAGTATATCAAATCTTATTTATTTCTCCAGTGAAAAAGTAACATTTATGCAAAATATAATTGTAATGCAAAGGTCCATATCCTGCCTTTAACGTTTTGCATGGATGACATTTATATGGTTTTATGAGTTACAAAATAAGTCATAATTCATTTTGATATTTTCTCTTTATCGCTGTAATAAAAAAAAAACTTTTTATCTTAAGTTAAATTCTGTTTAATTAACTTAAATAATGCGGTGGCATGAACACTAACATTAGTTAAAACCCCAGTCAGGCCATTTTGGTTCCTGTGCCTTTAAGACCGATATATGCAAATGACTTGACTTCTGATTGGCTGTTCTTTGCCTCATTCCAAAATTACTATGGGTCATAATCATGCTGAAAGTTATATCCAGCTTAAAGCTATAATGAATATGCTATAAAGCTTAAAGTATAATGAATACTTTGAGTTCAGTAAATGAGTTGTATTATACTGGTTATTATAATACATCATTATGTTAAATTATATATTATATTACATTATATTTAATGCTGGGTAACAATTAAATGGATTTATTTATGTATGTATTCATTTTAATTGTGATTAATTGCATGATTTTCTGCGATTAATCCCATTGTTATAAGCAAATTTAAATAATTAATTCAAAAGTACAGTACTGGAGACTTTTATATTTAAAGTACTATGAACAAAAGTGCAATAACATTAGGTTTACAAAGACTTTAAACAAATAAGGAGCTTTTTAACAGCAGTTTTCCCTTTAACACAGTTCACACATATATTACTTGTAAATCTCAACTTAAACATTAATGTTATCAAATTAAATAATAAACCAAAGCTATTTGCCACCGCAGGGTCTTCACATTTTATCTAGTTTGTTATAGAAAAACAAGTTAGCCTCATAGTCCCTCTGTCCCTCTGGGCAGCAGAACCATTATAGCAGCTACCTATTCATATATAGCAGTCCTATTCATATAGGACCAACTCTATATGAATCAGGATACGTTGTCATTAAAGTCCCTATTGGTGTAATTGTCCGGGGTCCTATTACTTTTGTTCATATAATGGGGAGACTCCTGACCCCCGCGAAAACCAGCTGAGATGTAGAGCTGCGTGCTGCACCCACGAGGCCAAAAAAACAACAGACTTTCAAAATGAAAGGATAAAAAAATGGGTTAACGCGGGATAAGTGTTGGTCTTAAGTAAATAATGCGTTAACTTCCCCAGACCTGATTATTTTATATTATATTATTTTATATTATATTATATTATATTATATTTGGGCAGTTTCTAACACTAACGCTCTTCTGTCCTTAATTCAGGTTTTCTTCCGTGGGGCCACAGTAAATGCTGTCAGAGGATTTCCCATGAGTGCTACTATGTTCCTGGGCTATGAACTTTCCCTCAAGTTTTTTCGAGGCCTGTAACAACCTTCCAGAGTTCCATTTAACACAGAAACCAACTAGATCTTAATGTGGATCATGTTTATCCAAGATTTTACTGTTTACCAACATCTGCAAGCTAGTTGATACTTCGCTATAATCAGTTACATTTTCACTTATTTCTTATATTAAGAAAGAGCCGGTGCATGGATTAGAAGCGATTTAAATGTGGCATTACCAGAGCATCTTAATATGTATATTTAGAGATAATTTGCTAATTTTATATTTTGCTTATGGTTACATGTCATCAGTGGAAAGCACTCATACCGCCATTGAAGAAATGGTCATTATCAGTCAACAGTTAACAATTAAGTCTTAAGACGTCTTGCACAGTTCTATCATTCATAGGTACAAAGTATTGGAATTTAAACATAAAAAGTGTATATAATGCAAATATGTACATACAGTAAATTAGATTATATAAAGAGAAAAGTCTATATATGACAAGAAAAGTCTGATGTTCGTCTCTGAACATGTGGTATTGGCACATATATATATAAAAATTTTAATCTCTTTTGACTGCACCAAAAATAAATTTGGGGGTGGATTGCATATGTTTTGGTGTTGTGTGGCAGCCAGTGGCACTGGGGATAGAGGGAAGAAAGCATTTTACTGAATATCAACAATTCCTGGAAGCTAATATCCCAAAATCACTGAAGAAACTGAAGAAGAAAAGAGGTTGAATACTACAACAAGACATCTATCCAAAATAAACATTTGTATCAACCTTGAACAACATGAAGAAAGGGGGGGAAACTTGAAAATTACTCAAGAATAAGAGAAAGACTGGCTACAAGAAATGATGGGAGACCATGATTCCAACCAAATGGAGTCTTGCTAAGTACTAACTGAAAGGGTACTTTTGCACACCGTTTATTTTATGCTTTTATTTTTTTACACCATGCTAACCTCTGCAAAAAAATAAACTCTTCATTAACGTTTGCAGAAATGTACCGCGTCCAAGTCATATTTAGTGCTAACTTCTTCCGTATACTTTACAAATTCAACTAAATGAGGAATTTGACCATGGGGGCCTGTACTTTTACATACAACAGCAAGAGGACAGAGGTTTATTGCTTGCTGCTTGTTTTATACTGACCAATCAAGCTAAATGACACTGCCAGGATTTTCTGCTGTCATTTTTATTATATTTTTATTACCATTATTTTTTGGTTTAAGTGAAAATATCTTCTCTCTAAGAGTAATA
>JBBJLR010055124.1:2500-11578 GCA_037577145.1 Brachypetersius gabonensis
TATGTTTGACTTAAAACTGCAATACGTAATGTTCTGTATCAAACTGAAGTGCCTTATCTAAGAGCATTAGGCTTCATGTTGCTGCTATTGTTAGATTATATTTTACTGCAAGAAAGTATGAAATATTTCCGGCTACAGTGTTGTCCAATATCCAGTTTAGCATTTACCGTCGTTACCAGCCTCATACTGGTTACCAGATCAGTGCAGTGCCATCTTTGGGTAAAACTGTCTCAGCAGCTCAGCAGAAGTCCCAAGACTTGCAGGGCTGAGGAGGATGTTCCTGTCCTCTTAAGTGGAGTAGAGCTCTTCATAGAGATCCGACCAGTAAAGCCAATAGAGCCACTTGGACTGCCGTGAAAGAGTGATGGAGTGGAGGAGAGGGCAAGGGAAGGAGGTGCTGAGCTGGAATTGCTTATAATCATTAAATGAGTGATTAGTCTTTTCTGCTCCATTAGCAGGCTCAGGCAGATTAGCGGGTTTGTTTATTCTGCAAAACGGTGTGGAGTGATTTGAAAAGGAAGCCTGACATTTCCACAACGCTATAATCTGTTTGCTGTCAGAGCTGGACGCTGCTGTAAGGAGTGCTCGCGTGTGTTTGTTTTTATACATTTTCAGGTCCCGGCTTTGTAGGAAAAACAAAATGCCCCTGAATGTGGAACGTGCTTTCATTGGTCTCCTCAACTGTCTCTTTTTAAGGTTACAGGGAGATTCCGGAAAATCCTGATGCCTGTTGAATTTCATCATCGAGAAACTTACAGAGGCTCAGATTTTCTTTACAGTGGTTTTGAAAGGCACATGGGGTCTTAATGTCAACAACACAAATAAAACCATCTCAGGTTCTGTCCAAAACCACTTGCGATCCCGCACATACCTGAATTTTTGTGTAACGTTGACAGCACCCGGGATGTACCTCTTCACCATGGATGGATTCACAGATGCCCATTTGTCCCAAAACATATCTGGGTCTTCAGCCAATAATCTGTCTAGTTTTTTGTGGGGAAACTTCCAGGAGTGTAAAACACTCTTCTGATGATGATGATTATTGTTATTATCATCATTATTAATATTATTATCATTTTTATTATTATCATTATTATTATTATTATTATTATTATTATTATTATTACTATCGTTATTATTATTATCATCATTATTATTATTATTATTATTATTATCATCATCATTATTATTATTATTATTATTATTATTATTATTATTATTATTATTATTATTATTATTATAATGGACCTATGCCTATATATAAGATTGAAGAAACCTAGATTTGTTTTATGGGCTTTTCAAAATTACACTTTTAAAAATATGCAGTGCCAAATGAAGGTACATACACACTTTTATGATAAACATATAGACCTACCAGAGACTTGGGGCATACTGCTCCCATGCCATTGCACATGATGCACAACAAGACGACAGATGCAAAACGAGAGGATAATATACGCGTGGTGGCAGAAAAACACTCGGTATGTGACAGGGCTGCAAACACTGGTGAGAAAGCCGATGGAGATTTCATTGGAGACCAGCAAAACATTCCACATCCCTGGCTTTACTCAAAGAAAGGTTTGAAACTGCTGGCATCAGAAAGACTCCTGGAGATTGAAAACTGCAAATCGTGCCAACAGAAAGACTACAAACCTCTGGCATTCAACAGTTTGCCATCTAATCTGACAGATGTAAAATCTGTCTTTTGTTGTTATGAATTGCTAATTCATTGCTGTTAGTAATAATGGTCAGATTATCAGGTTTGCTAGGGTTATGCCCTGCTAGCAGTGATAGGGGAGCTCACCTTAATTTACTAGCATTAGTGATGTGACCTAATTCACTGTCAGAAGAGCGTAACCTAATATTATTAAACAAATGCAATATCTGTATTTAACCAAATCCTTCCCTTGGAGTTGTAGCAAGGTTCTGAGTGTTTCTGCGATACTGAAGATGTTGGATTTGAGATTTGAGATATTGTGCTGTATATAGCAAAACTGATAAGTGGGACATGATACTTTTTTTAGAGAGAATTACAGCTACCCTAAATGTGTTCTAACGTTTTAGATTTTTGGAACAAGTCAGATGCAGATAGAACCTTCTAATTCTAACATGAAAGGAAACAGTAGTTTGGTGATTACTTTAATGACTGAATCACCAAACTATCACGTTTTCAGCTTTTACCAGAATCTTTTTTTATTCTACTTGAGTGAAGAATGTGTATCCTTTTGCCACCTTTTTATGTTTTCAATAGATTTAAAGATTTGAATAAATAATGAATACTTTAACGCATTATTTAATAAAGCATTCTATTCCATGACCCTGATCTAATCTTAAGTTATTATTTTTACACTGTATGCTGCCTTTCCTTCTGAAAGGTTTCAACACTCTGCAGTGTTTTACAGCACAGGCTGATTGGATGCATACTAAAGCAAAACAAGCAGACATTCTTTCAATCTACTGTTACAGTGCACCACACCCCTCCATCACGCAGCACTCATCACGACTGAAACACTGCAGGAGAAGAGAGAGCTCAGTGTTCTGCCTGTGTATAAGGCCTCGTCCACACGGACGTTCGAAATGAACGTGCTCTGAACGCCACAGGAGTTTTTGTGGTGTTTGGTAGCGACGCTGGATCGACGTCAGCAAGGCGTTCGACTGGCGTCTGACGTCGTTTAATGTCAGCCTGACACCCAATCTGTAGTTTCGTGTATTATTTTGACGCCAAGAAAACGTTGCATGCAGCGTTTATTTGACGCCATCCGAACACGCAGCCAGCCGAACGCCGGGGCTGAACGCCCGCGTGGACGCTTTGATTCGCTTCAATGAGCAGAAAAACAGGCGGCGTTCAATAGGCGCTCACCTGGAGTCACAAACGCCAGAAAAACGCCTGGTTCAGACGTCCGTGTGAACGAGGCTTAAGGCTGACGACAATCAAGCGTCGCTATCAAATGCCACAAAAACGCCTATAGAGTTCAGAGCGCGTTCATTTCGAACATCCGTGTGGAGGAGGCCTAAGGGCAGGGGAAAATGAAGTGGCCCCTGTAGTCACACCTGAACACACCACAGCACTAACTCTTTCTCTGCATTTAAACCCATTCATCAAGTGAAGCAGTGGGCTGCCACCAACAAGGGGCACGCAGGGAGCAGAGTGTGGGTACGGTACCTTATTTAAGAGGACCTCAGTGTTGACACTAGCAGACAAACACTTCCGGCTCAAGACACCCCCTTTCATGATCACAGAGGAGAGAGGGGGGCCCATGTTTGTTAGCAGGAAAACAGCACTAGCCTTTCAAATTTGATTTAAAAAAGGAAATACCTTTCTTTCTGTTACTATTAGGCCTATGATTTTATACATGTAATAATTCTAATGTAAAGACACACCAGATCACCTGCTACACTGAAACCACTGAGAGGTGGTGAATAATATTGATGATCACGAACGGTGCATAACTGTCCGAAAAGGCAGTTTTGAAAGCTTTTATTTAACACAAAGCAAAACAAACATGGCATGAGGGCCAAAACTCTTTCTCAACACACCAAAACACAAACCATAGGACAGGTACACACCAGGGGAATGTGAGCATGGACCGACAACCAGAACATAAACTCTGGGACCTTTATACAAACAGTGCACAACACAGAACCAATGAAAACACCGACAGCATTATTACTAAATCCCCTCCCCACTGCCTGTGATGTCTGCCTCTATCGGCTGTTGACCGCCACACCATGGGCGTCTGTCAAGGGGTAGAATGAATCAGACAGCAAGTGAACAGTCTGTGTTGGCAGCAAGTCCAAAACAAGCGACTAGAGCAGGGGTTCCCAAGCTTTTCAGCTCTCGACCCCCAAACTAACCGTGCCAGTGACTCGTGACCCCCACTATCCTCGGGAGTAGTTAAAATATACAAATGTTGCGCGCAACGGTGCGCATGCGCCAAAAGGCCTATCCAAACATGAGCATGACAACACAAAAGAACACAACGGTGTAACAACCATATAATTAAAAAAAATTGTTATTCATTCGTTTAATTTCAACAAAACACCTTGCCTAATGAGAGGGTGGGCACAATGCTCGGAGCACAGCAAGTTCATTCTTGGGTTCATTTTGGAGACCGCGACTCCACCTCCATCCTCCACCTTCAGTCGCGACCTGTATTTATTGTTAATGTACGTGAGTGCCGAAAAAGTCTTTTCGCACAAGTAGGTAGAGCAAAACGGCATCAGTACATCCACTGACTGCAGTAAAGTTGGTTTGATATTCGACATTCGATTGATATTCGCTGCGCTGCGTTAGGCACAGTCGCAATACTATTACAAGTTAAGCAAAAGAATACAAAAAAATTAATTAAATCTATTAATCTCTTCAACAACGTGACTTTGTGGTGTCAGACCAAGTCTAATAACTTTAAACTAATATTCCTCACAAAAACAAATGATATGTTTTAAATACCAAATTGATCAATTAAATCTATTCAACTCTTCAACTGTGTGACATGGTGAAGCAAAACTACCTCATATATACAAACTAATATTGCTCAGATACCACAAGGCCTGTTTCTGGATATATTGTCTTTGTTTATTTTTTGCATATTTTTTACTACCGAATTGATCAATAGAATCTATTAATCTCTTCATCTATGTCGCCTTATGGTGTCAAACCAAGTCTAATCTTCATATTCATTCAGATTCATAGATTTTATTGGTCAATTCAGAAGTAAAAAATTACAAAAAATTTTTTTTCCAAAAACAGGCCTTGTGTTATCTGAGGAATATTAGTATGTATAAGAGAGAGGTAGTTTTGCATCACCATGTAGTAAAAAGTTTTAAAAATAAACAAATGTAATATTTCTAGAAACATCCCATTTGGTTTGTGAAGAATATTAGTCTGAAGGTATTAGACTTGGTATGACATCACAGCGTCACATTGCTGAAGAGATTAATAGATTTAATTATCTTTGTAGCCTCTTTCGTAGCTGGTAGCAGTTTTGTGACGGTGTCTAACGCAGCGCCGCTGGGGCGAGAGTCAGCCCAGAGATCGCGAGCGGCAGCTGGGATTGTTTCGGAAAATAAACAGTATAATGGAGTGATTTGCTAAACTTTCTGTGTTGGGTGTGTTGCCTTGCTTCTTCTGCTCACTATCCTGTGCATGTGTTCAAACTGAGACTTGTGGTTTATTCGTGGAAAAGAAAGTATTCGCGAATATTAAACAAATGTCGAATATCAAAAAATTATCTGGACTAGAGGACTAGTCAGAGCATATTCACAAATACAAGTCTTATGGGATGTTCCTGATATGCAGTGCTGAGGACCTACCAAAAGTGGTCAAAGAAACAACAACCCATGAACCAGCAGCAGAGTCATGAACTTCCAAGACTGTCAACTGTCAAAAGCACCTGCAAGGAGCCTGTGGGCATCAGAACTGGAGCATGGGGCGCCGAGAGAATGTGGCCTCCACTGATGAATCACGTTTTCTTTTATGTCACGTGGGCGTGTCGTTGTGCGTGTGTCGCTTATGCAAAATAGAAATTACAACACCCATATAATGCAAAGTAAGTGACTTTACAGTAACTGCGGTTCTGCATACAGCTTGTATGAGGAAGAGCCGGCACCAGGATATGGGTAAACTGGTTAAGGCAGTGAGATGTTCTGGGAAATGTTCTGCTAGGAAACCTGTAAGCTGAAAAATATTTAATATGTACTTCCAGGGCCAGAGCATCCACGTAAGTAAACTAGACAGTTACAGCTGCAAAGCTGCATGCAAATAAAAAAGGCATCCTTTCCAATGCGCTGGCCATGATTTTGATTGAGCTGGCCTAGCTATAAGGTCGGTCAAAATCAATGAAAGTGGATAAGATGCAACTAGTCAAAAGCAGGCCTGCGACTGGACTGAAGCTGGGATGGCAAGATTCTACTTCTCTTAGGATGAACAAAATGTCACACACTAGCATTGCCACCCTAACAATGTAGCAGACAAAGTCGACCAAGAGCACCTCGTCTGTAACTGTATTTTGAATAATACAATTGGCCTCTTTCCGTAGGATGTGCCTTTCCACACTGCAAAAATGGTTTGTGGTTTGAGGAACGTGACAAATTGTTGCAGGTGTTGGCCTCACATTCTCCGGATCTCAGCCTGATGGAGCAGAAATGGCATGAGCTGAACAACTAGACCAATCCATGGCGTCTCCACCTTGAGACTGCTGATAAAGTCTTGGTGCCAGATGCCATTACACACCTTCATAGGTCTTGGTGAGTCAGTCCAAGCTTTTGGGAGTCAGAACTGTGCTGATGGCTTGGGAGGTACCTACACAAGTAGTTTTAATGCTATGACTGATCAGTTTATGGGACACACACACACACACACACACACACACACATATATACATCCATATATATCCCATTTTATGCCCCTACTTCCGGACATTGTATTGCAAATGTGTGCATGCATGCTCTTGATAACAAAGTTCAAGGAAGGGTCCTTTCAATATTTGTCATCTGTCATCATATTTGAGGTTTCCTTCCAAATATCTGTCATCAAGTATTGGAGTATGCACTAAGCATTGACCTGCTTAATGTCAACACACAGAGAGCAGAGATTCAACTCAGTTAAAAACAGAAAAAATCCTGCTTGTACACATCTGTGCATTTGGTTGGTTTGGTTCTGTGTATTCTTGCTCATCTGGCTGAATAACTCAGTAATGCAGTGTCAATCCTGCTGGACCTGCTGACCTGAGAGACACTGCTCTGACAGAGTGCCAGTTAAGGAAATGTTGTGGGTATGTAAACATGCAGGCATATTGTGGTGCTTCACGACCATCGCCTAGACTCTCCAAATACTACAGAAGCAAACTCTCTGAAGGTTCTATTCAAGGCATTTAGGAAATAAATTTGGCACAGCAAGAATATTATGTAGTGTAGTGTAGACTAGTGTAGTATAGAATAGCATCATGTAGTGTATAGATGATATTACTACTGTATAGAAAAGTCGACTAGACTTCAGAGGCACGAGTCGACGCCCCCTAAGAGAAGTCGACTAGTCGTATGTTTTTTTCCCTCTCTGTGCCCTCACTTGTGTACGCAATGCAATCTCTGCCTCTGATTGGCTGACATTGACACGCGTTCCTTGGTTTAACCAATTATTATAGTTCCTTCATAAAAAGGGTGGTAACTTTGGCGCGTAGAGCGGAATCTAAACACGAGACCACAACAAGGCAAGAGACATGCAGCAGAGAAGACAGACACACATCGCGTGACCCACAAACAGCACAGAGACCTGCAGAACCTGCAAGTCGGTGTTAAAGTACAGTAACAGAACCGGCGCTCTGCATCTGAAACGGCTCCGCTAGCTAACATGGCTAACGCTAGCACTGCAGAGAGTCGTCCAGTCCAGAGGCGCTGAGTGGCGCAGCGGCTTAAGCTGTTCCTGCTTTCTGTTGTACATTTAAATGTACCAGAAAATTCAAGGCCTTCGTTTATTTTGTTTAATTGTGGTGTTGACTGTTAATGTTACAGAGAACTTTAATAAAAGTTGCTCAGTGTTGGACGCCTGTGTCCCTCCACTGCGTGTGTGATGATGTTATCAAACGACTAGTTGACTCAAGTTTGATTATGATGACGGATACATCAGCTTAAAAAAACTCTGGAGTACCCCAGTAGTGTAGTATAGTATAATACAATATTAAATAGTGCATTATAATGTCATGCAGTTTAATATAGTATAGCACAGTATAAAATAGTGTGATATAATGCAGTATAGTACGGTATAGAATTTCATAGTATTTAATAATAATAATAATAATAATAATAATAATAATAATAATAATAATAATAATAATAAATTGTATTCATAAGGCGCCTTTCAGGCCACCCAAGGATGCCCTACGATCATTGATAAATATGAATTAAAAAAAGATGCATATAAAGAAGCATGCCTCACAAAACCAATTAAAAAGATAGAATACAAGTAAAACAAATTGCACTGTGTGTAAAATGAGGATGATCCACTAATGGGAGACTCAGGATGGAGAATGGAAAGCTAATGAAAAAAGATGAGTTCTGAATGTAGAAAGCTCGGTACACTGGCGAAGTGCGAGAAGGGAGAGAATTCCAGAGTTTAGGGTCTGCCACACTGAAAGCCCTGTCTCCCTATCCTTTAGAAATAGTGTAATATTATGTAGTGTAGAATAATGGAATGTGTTTTAGAATGCCAATCCCTGAGTATAGTGTAATTTAATGGAGTGTGATGTAGTATAGTATAGAAGAGTAGTGTATTATAATGTAGTGTAATATAGAGTAGTAAAGTGTCACGCTGTGTCGCAGGAAATACGGTCTACTTTAAAAATAAAAAAAACATTGGTTATGATTTTGCTTCTATTTCTTGTCTCTATTGCTCGAACTCAAAGCTGAATGGTGCAATGTGTGATGTGTCACACACTGTTCTTCAATGAATAACATTTACTTCCAACAGTACACAGATTTGAATTCCTCCAGTCTAAAACAAATACTCTTAAGCTTTTGTTTACATCCACAGATAAGTAACTAAAACAGACAGCATCACATGCTTCTTCCGTCAGGAACTAATCGGTTTGATTATATTAAACAGTTATTTTAAGCACAATAATTGATGATTTATTATTGGTCCACACTTATGATGCCTGCTATATGTTTGGAGCCATGGATGATACACAGTTTTTGTTTCTGCCAGCTGTTTTCCTTGTGGAACACAGTAATGACTAGAGAGACTAGAGCAAGGCTATTCAACTTTAATAGTCAGTGGGCCAGATAGGAAAGTCACTGGGGGTTCAGGGGCCACAGAGTATTGTGCTGTCCACGCTTAATTCCGGGGGGGAGGGGGTTTGCGGTGACGGTGTGGGGGGTAGTTGCGGGGACGGCTGACGGGATTCCGTCTGATATGCCAGTTTTAACGCTGTCCGGGTGCCCGTTAAAGTTGTTAGAGTAGATACATCACCAAGCTACAACTACAAATATCCCCCCGCTGTGTGTGTGTGTGTGTGTGTGTGTGTGTGTGTGTGTGTGTGTGTGTGTGTGTGTGTGTGTATGACTGGATTCTCTTTCGTTACT
>JBBJLR010055194.1:0-11576 GCA_037577145.1 Brachypetersius gabonensis
AGCTGCAGGCGAGAAGACCACTAGGTGGATTCAACTTTACAGGAAGATGTAGGATAACCCTCATTTAAGCGTGGTGGCGCAAGAAACTGTAAGTTATGCAACTTTTATTGTAGTCATTTACGTTGTAATGATTATTAGATGTTTAATGTGGTGGGGTTTATAACTTTGACATGGTGACGTTAGGACTCGATGGATCCGGTTCAATGGAGACCTCAGATTTGTGATTCGTGAGTTATTTAATGGATCCGGGTGAATCGCTCGGCTCTAAGCAGTAGACGAGAGGGGAGAAGGAAAGGAAAGGGGAGATTTTTTCGGCGTGTTTGGTTAGATTTGGAGGGGTTGTCTTAGAGTTAGTTTGTGTGCGTGTTGAGAGAGAGATTGGAGACGTGTTGTGTGTTTGTTTGGAGAGAGTATGCTGTGTCCGAAACCGCGCACTACCGTCAGTGCACTGAGGTTTAGTGCGCACTGCTGCGGGTCAGTGCTGTCCTAAACTGAACACTAACGCTTTGCACTTAGCGGAAGTTACGGACCAACATCCACCAAAATATCTGCAGGTTTAACCGCAGTGTACATCAGTAAAATAATTTTATTAAAATAACTTGTATTTCACTGTTTACCGGCATTATACAATTCGAAAACACAAGTTGAAAGTCCCGTCCCCTCCGCTACGTGGTCAAAATGGCGTCCGTTTAGTGCGCAAAGTGTGCATCGTTCTGCACTGCGTTTTCTGGCCGATTTCAGTGCACTGAAAGTACCCGGATGGTGCATCATGGTTATCTTGGTTTTCAGTGTGAGCGCACTACGCACCAAAACTCGTGCACTTTAGTGCGCAAGTGCGCGGTTTAGGACACAGCGCGAGTGTGGCTCTTTCGTTCAAACCTGTGAAGCGAGTGGTTCTCTGTTAGGTTTGTTTAGAAAGTTAGGTGAGCTTAGGTTTATTTCTTTATTTGTTTCACTCACTCTGTTTGCACTCAATAGAAGTTCTTTTGTTTAGCGCACTAGGTAAGCGGCGGACACCACTCTGTAAGTTTTGGTTTATTTGTTTAAGACTAGTGTAGTTAAGCTTAGGGGAGGTATTTGAATTTTAGTTTAGCTTAGAGGGTTTCACCTTTGAGAATAGGGAAGTTTTGGTTTATTTATTCCTTTCATTTGGTGTCATCACTGGACCCAACCCGATTGCTTTTCTGTACACATGTGTACTTTGTTTTATATTTGTATATAGTCATTATGATTGGTATTTTGCTTCTCTGTATATATATTTGCACCACAATTTCCTCTTTGTTTGTATATTTAGTGTATATTGTATAATACACTTGTTTGTAAACCTCTCGTGTGTCTTGTACTCATTCGTCCTGTGTACGGTGTCCATCCTACCACCCTGATCATTATCCCTAGCCGTTGCACTGGATTTGACTGGTCTTGCAAAGGTATGTTAGATGATCCTGATTTCAGAGATCTACTTTTTTTCTGGCACTTTTAAAAAGTGGGTTCTGCTATTTGTCAAAATACTACAACAGTGTTTTTGGACTGTTATCTATTTGTGTGGACAATGCCCAGCAGTAGACAGCCACATTACTGGGGTGCTTTTACTATTACATTCTATTACCTTCTGACTCTGTCCCTAAACCAAAACTATAATGTAACAAAAACATGAACCTTAGTTCAGACCTTGGTTTGAAAACACCCTTAAACTACTATGCCTTTATGAACAGCTCACATTCCCCAAATTATAATCTGGTAATGCAGTAATATGGTAAATATATTGAGAAATGGCTAATAGATTACCTTCACTATACACACACACACACACACACACCCCACACCGTGGTGCAGATATTTTTTATACAAGTCCTTGCTGTGATCTCCTTTGAGAACTTCCCTTTCACTTTTTGTTGCTGTCTCGGTTGACCAGTCATCATTCTTTTCGCACACCTGACTCTCTCATGCAGGTACAACTTCAGAAGTATTCAAAAGTGCTAGGAATAAGACAAAAGAGAAAGAAGGAATAAGGCATGGATTATCTCTTTATTTTATAATACAGATTTATTTGTGTGCAGCGCTCAGAAGAAATGTTACATGTAAACTAACCGTACTTTAATGAGAGAGTTTCCTCTTGCAGTCATCCCTGTCTTTCAACACAGTCATGTAGCTTGTCTCCAAGTTGGTATGGTCTGAAGCCAGTTTGTGGTACTTGGCCTGTAACTGGTCTCTCTCTATAGTCAGGTTGGTGTAACTGGTCTGTAACTGGTCTCTCTCTATAGTCAGGTTGGTGTAACTGGTCTGTAACTGGTCTCTCTCTATAGTCAGGTTGGTAAACTGGAGCAACAGCACTGTGATGGCAGCCAGCAGGAGAACACACAGCAGCCCCAGAAACACTGCAGTCAGTCTGTAGTGTCGGATCCTTGCAGTGCTCATTACTGAAGAGAGGGAAATGTATATTTCTGTAAATTAGTTTCAGAGATCCATCACCCTTGATGGGCTACATGATCTAAGAGACAGCTTGAAGCAAAGACACATTACATTTACAAGTAAACGTTTCTTTACACACTACATGTAGTTTATGAACACCGTAAGACCTGCCCAGGGCCTCTCCAGTCTGACGACCATCTATTCAACCCAAGTTTAACAGGCTACTCAGACTATTGCAGAGACAAGGCACAAATACCCTTGTAGGATGCCTAGAAAGTGTTCATTTTTTCAGTCAAGTTCATAAACTCAAACATGACACTGAACAAAAACCAGACACAAGCATTCCTATATGGTCCACTTGGTACAGCTTTGCATATAAAAAACTATTAGAGTGAAACTCCTGCATCAGTTGACAAACTAACACCACTTCATTTTACCCAGGACAGCACCAAGAGATTCCCAACGCTGGTCCTAGAGGCTCCCCTGCATTTTAGTGCTTTCCCTGCTCCCACCACATCTCATCCAATCAAAATCTAATCAAAGCTGCACATCTGAGATGCTTTAAACCAAGAGGGACTAAGGAAGTTATGATTTTAGGCTGGAGAATTAAACAGTTAAACATTTGTTGTATGTCTACAGTGAAGGCAACTGACTTTCTCCCCAGATCAAAAGAGGACCTCGATCAGCTAAGATCTGGTCCTGGGAATATTTGGTTGAGGGATTCAGGCATTTATGTAGTCAAAGAAAAAGACACGAGGGTAAGAAACCATATTCCTCATTGGCTTTTAATTAACAGCTTCTTTAGCATTTCAAATCTGAAAGGATCCTATTGACAAAATGCAATTAACTGCTCTTTTATTTTCAGTGTCCTCCTGAAAGATCACTGCCTTTTGCCCTCCTGAGGAAACACGTTAGGGCCCTACAGAGAAGTTACTCATGTTAAAGTGCAAATACATGTTAGTGTTAACCCTAACCCTCACACTTCTTAACAGCATGGTATTAAAAAACAGAGCACACCAAATCAAGCCTATCCTATAACCAGTAATGACCTCCTACACTTTTCCACAGTTTAGTAACAATAAAATGCTCTTTCATTCTACTAAAGGATTAAAACACACGTGTTAACTATTAGCATATACAGGAAAGATATTAGGCTGGCTTAAGAGCAAAGTTTACATTCTGAAATCTTTGAGACAGCAGAGATAAAAAGAAACCACATCTTTTTATCACACCTTTTTATGCTTGAAATGGTGTCAACCTCATACTGATCACAGTTAGGACCCTGCACCCTTACTAATATGCTCTCTACAGTACATTACTGTGGTATTAACTACTTGGTTTTTTAATCTAAATATTATTACCCTGCACAGGGGTATTACCCTGCACTGTTCTTCATTCTGCGTTACAGAGAATGAGCTGCAAGCCACACCCACTCCCCAACCTACAGTTAACAGTGTTAAAACCAGTCCTAAACAATTGAGATGTGAATTAACTGCCTGCAGAAAATAGACTATCAAAATGAACATGTTTTTAATAAAGTCTCTGTGTGCTAAATAAAGTCTCTGTGTGCTTCCTGATGTGTGTTTATGCCCCCCAAACAAAAAAGTTGCTACATGGTCCAGTTCTGAGGCCCACATGTCTGCTGTAGGCCTTTTAGGCTGTAGACCAGACTCAGTACGACTGGACAACATACAGACCAGTCTGCAGCTAAGCAGTTCCATACACAGCAAGATGTTCTTCAGGAGGTTGAGAATGCCAATGCACAATAAGATCTGACCCCATCAGTGAGAACAGTTCATCCACAACTATATACAGAGGAATGTTAAAGTAGAGCTGCACCCTTACTGCAAAGATGACTGCGCATCTAGAAGAGGTCAGTGGTGTGAAAGCCACAAAGGCTCATCTCCACACATGTTGAAAAAAGCGATAAAGTCATCACTTTGATGAGGCACTATTTCCTCCACAAGCAGGCAAGCGCATGTGTGGCATCTCACAAATGAGAGAAGTACAGGCCTGAACAGCTGACCCCGCCAACTAGGGGCTTACCAAGAGGAAGGAACCACGATTAAACCACAGTGCTGAGGACAGCTAAAAGCAAAAGCTAAACTTGTACTTTTGAACATAAACAAAAAGTGTGTATTCATAGACCTCAACAAAAATATGTGGTAAAATAATCTGAATTTCAGAATGAATGTAAAGTATGGGAGCTTTATCATACAGTAGATAAGGATCCTATCATACATGTAACTCTAGGAATGAGTGGTGCAAAAAGCTAAAGGCTTGTTCCACTATGTCTTAAGCCATAACTGCAGACAAGGGCTTATTGAAATGTAGATTTCATTAGTAATTTGGTTTATTCAAAACTGTCTTTGTTAATGATTTCTTCTTCCTTATTTTCACTTAAAAAAAAACTTTACTCTTATCTCTATGCCTTCCTTGCGTTGCCTTAACCTCTTTTCTGCTGAGAGGAGGGGGTGTACTTCGCTGGCAGTAACTTGGTTGAACAGCAGATGTTGATTTACGTATAGCTTTACTGGTTAAAGAACAGATGTGGATTACTTAAGCACCGACGTACGTCGCTCTGGATAAGAGTGTCAGCTAAATGCTGCAAATGTAAAAGAGTACATTTTTGTTCATATTTTTTTTATTACAAAGTCATAAGACATTTCACTTGTTTCAGATGTTTTAATAAAGATATGATTTTGTTGATGCATTATGTTTGGCTTCCAAAGTTCTCATATTTTACTACTTCTGACTGAGTGAATTGTTTTAAGGCCTTTAAATACTATATAATTTTATATGCAAAGTTCCCAAGAGGGCTAGAGAGTGAGATCCTTATCCTTAGCCTGAAGTGCCCCAGTGTGGTACAGTACAATGCAAAATACGTTGGTTGTCTTGAGATGTTAGTAAAGGTTTTAATCAAGCTCAACTATGACATGCTTGTAAAAATCAGTGGTTGCTGATTAAAACTGAGGAACGTATTAGTATACGCTATTTAATACTAATATATGAAAATACACTTACCTTGGCACTGAGGACCTGTTAGTTGAGTGTTCTCATCATTTTTCATGGGTATATTCCTCTCCGAGATCCTGTTCTTGCCACTGGTCTCTGTAATGTATTTATTGGCATTAATGTTTTTATATGAATTATCATCTGAATCAGGTCTGTCTTCTCTTATTATGTCTGCATTTGCATAAATTTCCTCGCACATCTCCATTCTGCTCTGATAGATGTTAACTCGAGAAACTCTTAAAATGACTGACAGCTCCCTACATGTCGTGGTAAACTTAATGCTGCTGGTGGCAGGAAGTCACTGTCATCAGTGTGATAGATGTGGACCACAGACTGTGACTGTAGGCGAAGTACTGATCATTTTAAGCATGACAACAATATCTTACAACTAGGTCCCAAGAACCCTCATGATATACTACCTTATATTCTGGCAGCTTGAACTTCTGCTGAATTCTGGTAGAATTTTTTCAAAACAAATTTCAAAATCTTTTTAATAGTTGATCATGTGGTCAATTCTGACTTGGCAAAAAAACACCACTATTTAAAAATCATCTCATTCTTTATAGCTCAGAAATGTATATAGACCTAGACTAGCAGTGGGCAGCCACCATTGCGGTGCCCGGTGCGCAGTATGTGGGTACGGTAGCTTGCTCAAGGGTACCTCAGTGATGCCACTGGCAGTCCTGGGATTTGAACCCACAGCCTTCTGATCACAGCAGCAATTTGCTAACCACCAGCCAAACAGCTCATCCTTGCCTGTAAGTTTGAAATGTCCTTAGACTGATGTCATCAGGCTTCCCCTGTGTTAGCAGGTGTCATCTCTCGTTAGTTAAGTATGTGATTATTGTCTCGTGCTTTTGATTGGCCCTCGTGTCCTAGGTTTAAAAGACCAACTGGTCTAGTAGGCCAGCGTGTGGTCACCGAGCTCCTGAACATTGCGCTTCTCCTCTGGCTCTGCACAAGGCCTGGTTTTAGTGTGGACTGCTCTAAAACCAGAGTTGTCTCACCTAGCTGCTAAAGGAAAGCCATTGTCATAAAGCAGTAAGGAGTCCTGCTTTTAGATCCAAGCCTTGTAAACAGAGTTAAATGTCTCTCTCTTGTGTTTTCTAGTAAAACCCAGCATGGCAGAAGCACATCCAAGCTGGGATTCCCCATGTATAGCTCCAGCAAGGGTTGGAGCGTATGAACAAGGGTTGGAGCGTTTCCCTAGGCTCCCAAGGGGGAGCGTGAACTGGTCTGGTCAGATAGGAGGACCCTTCCTCTGATGGAACAGTTCCCTCAAGCCAAGCCAAAAGAAAGCGAGAGTGCTTTTGTCTAGTTCATGTGCATTTTGTTATTAAAAGCTATCTTGATTTGAGTTTACTCCTGCATTTGTATCCTCCTTCCCTGAGGCAGCATGACAATTCCATTGGAGAAATTAGTGTCATCCTTATTAGAAGGTGCCACTGTGATACATGTAAGAAAGGTGAAAAATTATGCCAAGTATACAATACTAAAAAGACAGAAATATATTTATATCTTTGCTAACTTTGTATTTAGAGTTTCAGAATCATGTCATGTATTTGCTCACTGGTTAGTGTTTTTCATGTTTGTGTGTTGTATCGGCAGAGCATGCCATGTGTACCAGAAGGCCTCAATGTGACCCAGGCAAGGGCCAGGAACACATACACAGGAACACACACTGAAACACAAGCACAAGATGTCAACACTGGTCCCTGAACTACTCTTGTGGCTGAAGATGCATGACTCTGGGGGCCCCAGAGTCTACTCCATCTTTCAACTCCTGCATCCGTTGATGAACTGACTCCCAGCTATGGCCCTGGACCCCCCTAATTCCAATGACCAGCTATTTAACAAGCCTTTTCTGGGTTGAAGCTGGACAAAGATAAGTCAAAGCAAGATAAGTCAAACTGCACTTTCATGCAGCCTAGAGGGCAAAAGGCCTTGTGCTGTTCACACTGTGTGCTGTGGGGTGTTCACGTATGACAGAAGGGTCACTTTCACTTTGCCTACCTGTCATGAGATGTAGGTTAAGGTGTTGATCACATTTAAAAAAGCTTAAAAGAAGCATTCCTTCCGTTACTGGTTACTTTCGCCATTTAAACTGTAATTGTGTAACCATCATTCATTCTTTGGTTGTAGGTTCAACAGATGGTTTAGTGTGGCTGTTCAGCTTCCTGTATTATGCAGGCCTCTTTATCTTCTTTCACATTTGGGTAATTTCCGTTCAGAATCAGTTCAGAGACAAACAGTATTTGATTTTCAGTACAACTTGCCTGATCAAAGCACGTGTACCTGCTGACTGTGTTTGACCTGGTCAATGCTGCCCTCTTGTGGATGATTTTGGGGTGACGCCCAAACGTCCAGTGTAATAAGTTCACCAGTTCACAATGACAAAGTTTCCTATGGTTGATCTAAAGTCTTTGAGACGAATTAACATGTATTACGGGTATATCTAAAGTCTTTAAGACAGGGTTATCTATGACCCGTTAAAGTAAAGGACACGGAAAACACGCTTTACCGCGCGTGCTCGCAGGTAGAGGAGCGAGACTTGAGCTGCTCTCACAACGTACACACACACACACACACACACACACACACACACACACACACACACACACACACACAATCCGTGCAACCTGCTGCAACCTTTTCTCGACTGCCGTTCGTGTTTGGTGTGCACAATGTCGGACGGAGAAGCTGAGGCGGTCCTATATATTGTGATAACGGAGCTTGGAGAAATGGAAGAGCAGATTCAGCAGCTCCTCGGAGCTATGGGCGGCCGCCCGGAACGCAGGAGCCCCGAGACTGCGCTCGCTTCAAATCCGTGCAGCGAGAGAGCCGAGCCCGGCGACTCCACCCGCGACTCAGCCAGGGTGAGGTTCAGGTTACTTCAGCTCCACGACCTTCTGATCACAGGGTGTACTCCTTAACCACGGGCTGCCCCACATATAATAGTCTAGATTATGGTTTATTGTGCATAACGTTCGCTAGGTAGTTGCAAACATTAAATAAATTGTGTGTGTGTGTGTGTGTGTGTGTGTTGGACAGGGGCAGGTTGTGCTGGGTGAACCATAAGTCATGGTTTTCTGTATGTCATCACGGAACCGTAGCGGAAATGGTTGTCTGAGACAAAGGTCAAGTTCCTAAGGACACTAAATGTTCAGACTTCTCCACTGAACTGCTGTGTGTGTGTGTTCGAGTTGGTTGCAGTTGTTATAACACTCAGCTAGCTCTAAGGGGTCTAACAAAGAATCGAGACTCAATGAACTGTAATTTGTTTTATGCAATTAAAATGAGCCGCAGGGTTTTAACCTTAATTCTAAAAGCTGTAATGAATTGTTGGTTTTCGTTGCTGAGTTAACTGTTGATAACATTCTGTTTTTCCCCTTCTGAGTTACTTCATTGCTCTCAGTTCCTGATTTTCAGTTGAGGCAAGAAAGTATTACATCAACAGATGCGGTGAGCAGGGCATGAAGTGAGAACACCAGTAGAGTTTAATACGGTAGCACTGTGTTGGGGCGCTCCGTGACTGTGAATTTGGATATGGACCTTGAAAATGAACCTGTTCATCATTACCAGAATGTAGAGATGCTGCACAAAACCTCAAACACGGGAGCTGGTCAGTACAGAGGTAAGAGAACAGCTCGTGTGTAGTTGCCAGAAGTCATTTTCATTCTCAGGACCACAAAACACATGACATATTGCTGTGCTTGTGTGTTTAGCAGTCAAGCTGGCTGCAGTGTGTGTCGGTGTCATATGTGTTCTTCAGGCGACTCTCAACATCGGCCTGAGACTGTACTGTAAGTGTCCTTCAGCTTCTGGAATCATTCTCGAGTTTAGAACCAAGTTCATCTGTTATTTATCAGTGTTTTTAATTGATTATATTTATGTTAATCTTAATGTTCAACTGTCAGTTACCTTCCAGGAGGACACGAACGTAAATACTGGCTGCAGCAATCAGTCTACACAGATGCAGCAGCTAGAAACCAGTTACAACAAACTGATTAAGGAGAGAGACCAGTTACAGACCATTAACCAAAATCTAGTTAAGGAGAGAGATGGACTCCAAAGGAAACTTTCTGATCTGGGTTAGTAATCTGTCATATTTGGGTTCATTTTTGAGCTTTTCTCTGTTTGCCACATCTATCGAATGATTAATTACTACTAATAGGTTAATAACTTAATTTTGACCTTCGTTTATGTAAACAAAAAATCAGAAATAATCCTAGAAATATAGGATATTAAGATAGTATTCCAGTTCCAATAAGTATATTGTATGTTTCTTTTATCACTTTTATTAATGACTACTTGCAGAAGTTTAGCATAGAAATAATCACCTGTAATTATGTGCTACAGATGCACAGATATACATTTGGTTGAGTACTGCACTGTGTGGAAACCACATGTCTGTGGTAGTAGGTGGTGCTTACCAGTTGCAATTACATCTCATGTTTTAGACAAAAATGATGATGTTTTGATGGTATACTCCAGAATTAATTCTTCAATATGATGTGGGGAATCATCTTCATAACAAGGTAAATAAAAGATCACTGTTCTATGAGCAGATCAGAACATTAACAAGGCAGGATGGAGCTACTTCAGTTCTAGCATGTACTATATGTCTACTGAAGAGAAGAGCTGGAGTGAGAGCAGACAGTTCTGCAGAGTGAGGGGAGCACACCTGGTGATCATAAACAGCAGAGAAGAACAGGTGAGGAAAGAGATGAGATGTTAAAGGGCCCATATAATAGAAAACTAAAATGTTTGTTTTAAATAATGTAGCATGCAAACACCTTTAAGCATATTAAACGTATTACTCACTCTCCAGTCTATAAATAAAAGGTAAACAGACTGCTTTGAATTCACTGTTTTTGTGTTGTCACAAAAACCTATGCATTTAGAAATGTCTGCCTATGAAGGTTACAACAGTTTGTCCCTGCCAAATTATGCATGTTACAAAGATTGTTTCAGGCCCAACTACTTTTTGAATAACCTACAACAGCCAATCAGAGCCAAGCTCTTTTAGAAATGTCAGTCTTAAAGGCACAGTGCCATAAACAGCCTATTACATTTTGTTAAGGGATAAAAAGAGGCTGGAAAGTTTTATTATATGATTGTTTTACACAAACATTGTAAGTTGTTCTTAGCAGAAAATAAAATGCTGATATATTTAACTTAAAAATACTGTTAATTTATCATTGTGTGTTCATTTATTTTGCATCAACAGGAGTTTGTTGAGCTGATCAGAAGAGGAAAGACTGCTTGGATCGGTCTGACTGACAGAGACAGAGAAAACCTCTGGAAGTGGGTGGACGGTTCAACACTGACCACTGGGTAAGAAATCGCTGAACTCTCCTCACATAGGTTTCAGTCAGTGGTTATGTGTGGGGAAATGAACAGGGCTTTCTGATTATTGTGTTTTCAGATACTGGTGCAGTGACGAACCCAATGACTATAAAGGGGATGAGGACTGTGTCATGACTGGCTTTCAACCAGATGGAAGACGAGTAGTGGACATCATAAACACATGGAATGATCATTTGTGCTCATTCCATTCTCACTGGATATGTGAGAAGAAAATTTCCATTTGATCCATAGTTAACAGGTGTTTCAGAGAGAGTCTCCCTGCTGAATCTTTTTAAACACAACAAAAATGTCATTTCGCAATTTAATCAACCTTTATTTGTTCAAAATAAATACATTTTATTTCCGACTGCAAGAGGTGAATGTAATGAGTCATTGAACCTCGGTAGGAAACTTCTTAAGGAAGTCGAGTGGAATCAGCTCTGGTCATTATGAGCGTCAAGGCTTGGTTACATGGTAAGTGTTCAGATGCAAGAGGAGTATTTGATATTGTCTATGGAATTCACAATTGAAACCCTTGCAGCTCTAGTGGCTGTGGTGGAAATGGATTCCACTATTACATGCCGAGGCACAGACCCTGACAAGGGACCCCTCCCCCTGGAACCACGCCGAGACACATTTTGTTGCGTACCTGTTAATTCATGTAGGTACTAGAGCAAAATAAATATGTAAACACACACACATATAGATATAGATATATATAGGGTTTTTTTTTTAATCTAGATTAATCTCACTGTAATCTTGGAATTAATCTAGATTAAAATGGCTCATTTGAATTCTGCCGA
>JBBJLR010055204.1:0-10000 GCA_037577145.1 Brachypetersius gabonensis
GTGAACATAAACAGAACTGAACTCCCACAAGACATAACAGTGACATATAAACTAGAACACAGGATCAACCTTACAGCCACTCTCATGTTCTTTATGATGTTTTTCTTGCTCACTTTCAAACAATAAATACACTGGCATCAATCTCAGCTGCCAAATAACAAATGAAGATGCTAGTCGGAAAATGGAGTGGGGACTGCTGGACAAAGAATGATGAGAGAATCACTGTGAGAGGGCAATATGGCAGACTCTATATTTCTTCCCTCTGTCATATTCACACAATAATCTGTCCAATAACCTGATACTACTTTGTTTTGCAATTCCTATTGGGTTTAAATCAGTATAATTATGTGCAATTTCCTATTCATATGTGCAATAGTTTACCATGTGCAATATCATGCCATTTTTTATTGGGTGCATCTTATTCAAGATTCAAGATTCTAGATTCAAGAAATTATTATTATTATTATTATTATTATTATTATTATTATTATTATTATTATTATTATTATTATGTGCAACAGTTTACCATGTGAAATATCACTGCTTATGTCAAGATTACATATACAACTAATATCTATTATGTGCAATGACATACTTCTAACCACTATTTGTGTTATACATAATAACCAGCCTCTGAATTACACATCTATAGTATTTGTACCCAGAATGGAGTACACAGCATAACACAGCATATTTCATATTGAATGTTTTTTCCTGCAGAGATTTTATTGTATTCATTAAGACTGTATATTGTATATTGTTCTTGTCTCTGTGCATCTGTGCAGTTGTAACATAAGTTTCCTGGTGGTTCCAAAAGGTTTTCTGTTTTTGTAAATGAATATGATCACCGACTGGCAAGACACCATCATTTTAAACGGAGCACACCATGCAAACCATTAACAGAGAGTACTAAATATTAACAAGCAGATAATGAGAAAGAAACAATCAATACATGTCATCACCTTTCCCATTTTTCATGGAATAATCCATGCACCCATGCTGACCTTCAGACTCGGACCTAAAAAAAAGTCTATAAGCTGAGTTATAGTGATTAACATTAAGGGGCTAAACAGGGTTCAGTGTGGCATAAATGACACTAATCCAAAACAGCTGCAGCGTGTTAGGAGCACATTCTGTGAGCCCAATTCCCCTGAGCTGGGCTGGAGGTTTATAAATCAGCTGTATAAAACCAGCACCTGTGCTGGACAAACACGATAACAGACCGACTCCCTATGTGGACTGGGCAGTAAGCGCTGCAAGGATTAGAGCTGTGCACTACTGACGAGTCCACCGGGGCTGCAAGCAACGCTCTCATCCTTCACAAAGCTGAATGAGACAAATGACTTCTCTCCAGAGACAACAGGTTTACTTTAAAAGGTGTCTGATTTTTCAAGCTTTTGTTTAACAGTTCTGCAATGCCTGTCTTACACTGTCTATCACTCCTTTCCGCCTTAAAAGTCTTTCGAGCACTGGCCCTGGTGCCATTGGGACTTCATGTCAGAAGATGCAGGTCGAGCTACTGAAGAGACCAGATAAAATGTTTGGTTTGTGTTGGCTCAGCAAGTGCGTATGACAGAAATATTCACTTGCCAGTTTTAGCTGGTACACCTTGTTTCTACACTCAACAAATCTCTCAGGAGGTTGCAGTGGTGGCTAAGGTGTTAAAACTGTCTAGATCAGTCATAGCTAACATAACACAGTGGTAGGTTTTGATAGAAAAATTCACTCCATTCCCTTCTTTGGTTTGAACAAACAACCCTTGCTCACACTCATTGGTCATTTTCTCAGAAACACCAGCCATACAGGTGAATTTGTGTAGGTTTACAGTAAGAGTATAGCCCTGATGCTGCACAACTTATCAGTCCCCTCTACCATTGGAGATATTTCATTTTGGTGGACTATTCTTAGCCACCAAGCAGATATTAGCACAGCTACAGAACCTAATCTTCTCTATTGTAGCACTGCAGTGCTGCCTAGTGCTTAAGTAGGCCTCCAGCAGTGCGCCTCTTTAAAAACAATTGTTTCTATGTTAAGGATACTTACAACTGCCAATTTTTTTATACAAACGGTTTGACTGTATGAAAAGAAGTCCTCTAAAATGCATTAGTCATGCAAACATACAAAAATGCTTGGATTCCACGATATTTTTGTGTCCAGACATTTAAATCAAAATAAAGGATGGTCCAAGAAATTACTAGTAACAACTCTAGCAACCCCAGTCATTAGAGAAACTAAACCTCAGCAACAATGCTGTGTCTTACACACTCCTGCCAGCATCATACTATCATGTCGTCTGATGGGAAAAGATGTAGCGGCGTGTAACAAGCTCCAGAAATAGTTTATTGAAAACACAACACAATTTCAACTCAAAAGTAGTTAGCTCGCTTGAGACACCGCCAACCCAGAAGTATCACCACTTCTTGGCTAAGCCTCAGCTCCTTTGTCTTTCGAGGGTCCTGCTTAGTCCACAACGAGCAGGTAGCATATTCCTCTACTGTCCTATGTTCAGAGAATGTCCTTCTTTGCAGCCACGGACTTCCACACTGCAGTCTGTCACTCCTGTAAGCACACAGAAGAGAGAGAGAGAGAGAGAGAGAGAGGAAGAGAGCCTAGCTGGAATGCGCTGCAGGAAAACGGGCCACTCGTCACTCTGCAGCAGCTTCACTCCTCAGCTCACCACAGTCTTTGTGGTTGCCCTGTGCAGGAAAAGAAGCAACCCCTGAACACAGTCCTCTCTCACCTGACTCCCACAGTTTAACCACTGGGTGATACGTTTTAGAGTACCTCTGTACTCGGATCGCTTTGATACGTTTTCTTAACTGAAATGAGAGGATACCTCTCCGACTTACAACTCAGACTCCCCAAAGATGTTGGTGTCCACGCGCCATTATTCTGGCTCGACCAGGTATATATGCCGTCCAAACTCATCCAAACTCCCGGAGCTCCTAATGAGCCCTAGCTGTCCTCCATTCATTCATTCCTCCAGCACACTCACTCAGCTCCTGATGAGCTCACCTGTGTCCACTTACACCTCACAGTTTACACACGCACACTCCCAAGCAAACCTGCACCTTTCACTCTCACATTCATACCCTAGTCCAGAGCCCTGTTCCTAATGTTCGGGTGACCTACTTCTCCTCTGCTGAGTCCAAGTTTCGCCAGACGTCACACATACAGTCACTATAAAACCACTATACTATCAGTATCTAGTACAGGTGATCCTAACTGACAGAATCATGGGCAATTTAATACATGGGCTCACATGGACCCTGAGTAGCTGAGGACCTCTGATTGGCCTTTTTTATTTGACTTTTTATTTACCTTCCACTCACTCACACGCATACACCAGTGATGATGTTTTCATAAGTGTTATTCATATCTTTGATTGCTGATTGACTGCATTTATTCAAAACTCAAGCTCAGATGCTGATTAGCTGTATTGGATGCATTTGGCCAGTTACTATTTATGACTATGGCTTGTACTACACCTGGCTTCCTTTAGTGATACAAATTAAAAATGTTCTGAATAAACTCTACTGCAGTGACTTACCTAGCAACGTTAGTCAAGGTGCATACAGATGATTAGCTGTTTGGTTCAGCTCTAATTTTAAAGTTAATTTTCGCTCAGATAATGTGGGGTCTTACAAGGCAATGTTTTGAGTTTTATGGACATGTGTCATCAATTCCGACAGATGTGAGTCATTTGTTTGTTAGTCATCAGTTCTGCTGATTACTTGAGAGAGAACTGTTGTTTTGTGTTATATAGGTTTTATAAATTAGACTAGACCTGTAGAGCCCATGTCCCACATGCAGGTTAAAGTGTTTCTGGACAGAGTATCGTATCATGTCAGATTGTGGCACAAAAGCCAAGTAAATTGCAGTACATTTCAATACATGATTGATTATTTTGGCCTTATAAAAATACACTAGTAAAGTAGGTATAGGGAATCACGTTCTTAATAACATACCCCCTTATTCCAAAGGTAATTTATAGTGTGCAGTATAAGGGTCGTAGCTAGAAGGGTCTTTTTTCCCTCAGCAATCATTTACTGTGGCTTTGGTCCTCCAGCAGGAGCTAAATCCTCATCATCAAGCTGTCTTTTTCCTTTTTTTTTTGTTGAAAAAACACACGCCTTTAATCCCTCTTTTCCTGCCTTGTATTACACCAGCACTTGCCGCTGTGTTTACTGGCAGCTCTTTGGCCGTATGCTGCCTCCCTGTTCAGATCATTTGTTTTCTTTCACTCTCTTCTTGCTGTTTACTTGTAATTTTGGCATCTGTCGACACTGTCGGTTCGCCATCCCCTCTGGTGTCATTAGCAAACCCCTTTTGGTAATAAACTAAGATATATGGAGTCATCATGGGGTCCTGGCCGCAACTCAGATTCCCTCCTGTTTGGCTGTCATTCCTCTCTTTGGCCAGGTAGGACAATTATCACACAGTGGAGGGTTCCAGCACTGACTCATGTGGAGGCCAGTATATAATACAGTATACAACGTGAAGAGCACAGGAGAGTTTATATAAGCACAGCTACTGTACAATGTGCAATAAGCTGGCAGTGAGTATTTCTGTACATGAAGTTGTTTGTGAATACATTGATTGTAATCTTTGATGGCGAATTTGTAATATAGGCAGATATAAAGTGGCCCCTCACATCAGCACACAAACAGTATGAACAATGTGAAATTCTTTCTCTGCATTTACCCCATTCATCAAGTGGGCTGACACAAATTAGGGGGGTCCGGGGAGCAGTGTGTGCGCACAGTACCTTGCTCAAGGGTACATCAGTGGTGTCACTAGCAGTCCTGGGACTTGAACCCACAAACTTCTGATTGCAGGGGCAACTGCCAAACCACTAGGCTACTAGCCACCACAAACCAAGTAAAGCAATGGGCTGCCAGCAACGCAGCACCCGGGGAGCAGTGTGTGGGGACGGCATCTTGCACAAGGATACCTCAGTGGTGCCACTGGTAGTCCTGGTGTTTGAACCCATGACCTTCTGACTGTAGGGGCAACTTTCAAAACACAGCCCACCAACTATCTAACTAAGCTGAAGGGCCAGTTACATTAAGTAAGTCAGCCACATTAACATAACATCTATTTGAATTACTGCTTGCGGTTGTTTCTTTATTAGCCCGACCAGTGAAAGATGCTTTTTGGCGGTTTCAGCAGCAGAGAGGGGCATAAACTAAAGCTTTTAATACTGACCTCAGGTCAGGCCAAAATTATGACTGGGTGGTTAGTGTAGGTCCCTTATTCCCTTAAATACTTAGCATTATTAGTATGTTCAGAAAAGAGCTGCAAAAAAATATGCAAAGCCGCAAGAGCTGGCTAAATAACACACTGCAGATAATTTCATAACCAGAATGATATGCATGTTAAAAATGACAAAATGTCACTACTTGTGCTTGTGTTCATAGTTTGTTTTTTTTTTAATTGCAGCATGTTCTTGTCAAGTTGCAGAGAAATTAATTTTCACTCAAACTGAAACTGTATGAACATTTTCACCACTGGAATGCATCCCTACACAGGATGGCAGAGAAATATTGCTCACTCTCCACACTGTGGCAGTTTAATGCGTGAGATGAAATGGGTTTTAACCAGTTTATGATTGGAACAGTTAATTCACACACACACTCATCTTATGTCAATCATTTTCAGGACTGTTAAATGGCCAGACATATTTAAAAGGTGCTTCCGGATTAAAGGTGCGTCAAAAGCACGAAAACAAATAGAGGTACGAAAGCAAATAATGGTGAAAAATATTCCAAAAAGACACAACCCGCTATTTCTTACCTCACTAACATTTGTTGTTCATGACTAGGAAATTAACATCAGTACCTGTCTTTTGTCAAAATGTATCAAAATTAAATAAAAAAGTACAATGTAATAAAACTGACCTAGAATGAGCTAGTGTATTTTCTGTTCGTTCGAAAACATGATTCAGTATGGGTTGGAAAATTCATCTTAAAATTGTTTTTTTGTTGTTGCTTTTTTCAGTCAGAATTTAGTAGGAGAGACAAAGCACAGAATCATATGTAGCGTAAAGAAGAGCTGGCGAGTGTGTGAGTGTGAGTGTGAGTGTGAGTGTGAGTGTGTGAGTGTGTGAGTGTGTGTGTGCATCAGCCCATCATCAGCTGACATGCCTCACTGCCTGATATTTGAAGGATCTTCGCTGAGTTGGCATGAACAATGCTGCCACTGTAAACAAACTGAAATAACTGATCATTGATTATTTATTCATTTGGATCAAAAAACAAAAGAAAAACAAGAATGACAGAGAGATAGTGCCTGCCAAAAAGGAGGCTGACAGGAGACAGTGAGGGGTAAACCAACTGGTGGGTGTGGTGTGTGTGTGTGTGTGTGTGTGTGTGTGTGTGTGTGTGTGTGTGTGTGTGTGTGTGTTCCATGTAATTATATCTGTATGAATAATAATAGAGTTTGTATAGATCAGTAACTACATGTATTGTTTTATTCTGTGTGTGTTGTGTATAGTTATGATATTCTGTGCAGTGCTGTATTATGCAGTGCTATGTTCTGCTATTGTGCTCTACATGGCTATGCTGTGTTGTCATATTCTGTGTTGCTCTATGCTGTTAGAGGCAAACACACGCACAAAAAGGAAGAATTCTAACTGAATGATGCTGTTTTCATTATGCCACGCAGAGCTATCTTCTTTGAATGATGAGATCTTGTGAGTGCATTAACTTGAGAGAATGTGCCAGTCTTTTTTAACATTAACCTATAATATCCTGACTTACTGCTTCAATGAACTATTCATTAAACACAAAAGCACTATTCTAACCACGTTAGAAAAAAAACTACCCAATTCTCTGTGGTCTAAACTAAACAACAGCTTAAAACCACAAACCAACTGGTGGCAGCAGTTTTATGCAGACCTGTGTTTGCAGGTATCAGATCATGCTGAGTCTACTTCAAATCAAGAATACTACAGTGCTCACTTCTATAAGACCTAATGGCCTTATGATATTTCAGCTCATACCTCATGCACTCTTGTCATTAATATGCATCCTGGGTGCTCCAGTGTTAATGAACAGTGCAGAGAACCGGTGTGAACAGGGCACAACAGGCGTGTTCCAATCACTCAAACCGCCCTCATAACGTTTAAATGCTAAAGCTTCTCGATGGTTTCTCTGCAGCAACAAAGGGCTATCTTAATCAAATGTGTAATCACAGCAGAAATGGTTGTTTATTAGTCTCTCTTGCAATCCATATGATCTAAACTGTAACAGCTCTTGACATTTAGATGAACTGGACTCAGGCAGGACTGATGGGACATTTTCGTCAAACAACAAATCCAATTAGAGCCTGGCCTAGTAAGCGCCCCTTTCTCCAGTCACAAAATTATAGTCACGTGTTTCCTGGAGATGGATGGAAATGCCAGGCATGAACAGATCCCACTGTCCACTGAACAAATCACAGACAGAAGGAAAGGCGTCAGTGAAATTTGATATGAAATGGAATTAAATAAAAGGTTTCACAAACTCTTTATTTCCATCTTTTACAGCCCAAACAGTTTATACAGACTGAGTTGTTCATAAACACCTTGATGTCTTTCTCTGCCCTGTCAGGCCCCTTGCCACGCCTCCCTTAGTCAGACCCAGATCTGATTGGCCTGAATTCTGAGAGCCGCCCCACCCAAGCTCACACCCAGCACAGCTGAAGCTCATGAGGACTCTCTATTTAAACTCTTTGCTGTAACGAAGTATCTATTGTTTTGTGCGTGTTTCTAGGCCTTGTTCTCTTGCTCGTTGTTATTTTCCTGTTTTTTTCCAGTTTGATCCTAGTTCTGCCTTTGATGCTCTTTGTCTGCCCCTGTTTGTTTTGTTGCCTGGCTTTTGATTACATTTTTTCAATTGTGTTTTCTGGGACTGTGATTAAAACCTTCTCACCTGTATCCAGCTTCTCTCTAGCGAACCATACTTTCTATTTACGCTGCAGCTCCAGCTGAGCCAAAAGCATGTAAACCAAGTCACCTATGACTGAAATACCCTCTGAATGGTTTAAACATAGTACATATTATTTTTAGTGTATAGACTTGTATTGTCCTGTTTAATTGGTAATGACACATTTCATCGAAATTTCATTTCATGAGTAATAAATCAGAGCGTGACACATTTTTGCCTGCTGACCTTCTTTCACTTTCTTCTTTTTTGATCCACTTTCCCAAATGCGTCTTTATTCAAATAGTCCTTTCACTCACCTTCTGAACACACACAAGCTTCCCCACAAGGGACCATAATCTACATTGTTTTCTAATATTTTATATGCATTTGGATTTAACATACTTTCTACTGTGGCTTTAAGGCCAATATGTAAGCCTTGGTTGCCTTGTATTTTATTTAAGTTCTTTTAAAAAGTAGTTTTGGCCAAAACACTTCTTGTAACTTTACTGTTAATGGAGTTAAACAGCCATGGGCTGAGTGGGAGGGGTTATAATTTCCATAAATGGTGCTCATCTTCCATAAATAGACTGTATGGACTGTGTGCGGCCTGAGAAGTAAATAGTCCATTATTAAATTGAACAGCGTTTATGTGCCACATTTAATTAAGCAAAAAAAGCAATAAGCAATAAAAAAGCAATAAAATGTTGGTTTTACATCGCATGGACCCTTTAAGAGCTTATGAACACTTCTTTAATTTCTCGGAGAGTAAATAAGTGTGTTTTATTTCGCCCTACTCACTTACATACAGATATGCACATGGACATATACACACACACACACACACTGACACACACAAATACATGCACACACACATTCTATGGCTGTTATAATTGTCAGCTAATCCTTATCTCCCTGCCCACAGTATGCATATAAATGTCTGTGTTTGGGAGTCATTGAAAACTCAGAGACAAACTTCTTGAAGTTTATTAAGGGAATATTTGACCTCCTTACTCCCAGCATGTAGAAGAATGTAAAATTTTTTCAGAGACAATTTCTACAGAAGCCAAGACTCTGTGTACACCTTACATTAACAGGCATTTTTGGGCATCGGATCATCTTCAGATTTCTTTGAACAACATGAAAAGCGAGGCGTAAACACACACTGTGATCAGATCATGATCAGATCCCTCAAGCCACAGGTAGTCGGTGATGGATCTCGACCACATTCAGCACAAGCGTGAAAAGAAGAGTTTTCCACATTCACACACAGTTATGTAAAGCTGGCTAGCAGGTGCGAGGATCAACAAGGAAATGCAGGTTGGAGGATATGCAAGGCTGGAGTTTTACCCAAACTACGTGGCTGCTGGCACTCTGGGCCGATAATGTGTCTGAGCCAAGCTCATTTATTTGTGTGGTAACAGAAGAACAGCAAACCTCAATAAAACAGAAACAGTGAATGCGTTGGTGCGTAAAACTACTCATTTAGTCACTCTGCGGACTCATTTTAGTGACCTGTTAATGGAATCTGGTCATCACCTATGCAGATACTTTAGTGTGCAGAAGTTTTGGCCCCCCTGCTCGAATTTAGATGCTCTTTTTAGGTAAAAATTAAGACACATCATTTACAGAGAATACACCTTTCTGCCCTATAATGCATATTTACTATTTATTTGATAAATGTAACTTAATCAGGGAAACTTAAAATGTGGCCTACAATATTTTAGGTTTTATGTTTTTTACTTATGTTCAATTTAACATAAAGTATCTATTCCATCAAACGCATGTACGTATATAGTATAATATGTAATTTAATAAAATTTTTAAGTTATTTTGACTAAAACCTACACAACATGTAAACCGACCAGAAGTGTAAACTGCATGCAACTGTACAATCCTGCCACGAAATAATGCAGTGTGTAAACGGCCTCTGACTGAGTAGCTTTCGCAGCTAAAAGAGCACAGTCAAACACTTGTTTTGGTCTCTATTTTCTGTCCTTCAAATTCAAATCGATGGTTTGGTTTTGACGTCACATCAAAGATTTTGGAAATGATAAGCGTTTACCATGTAAATACAGTATTTGTCAGGTGCCAGC
>JBBJLR010055234.1:0-11575 GCA_037577145.1 Brachypetersius gabonensis
ACACACACACACACACACACACACACACACACACACACACACACACACACACACACACACACACACACTCTACCATGACTATTGTTCTATGAGTCTGTTGTGGTCTGGGCTGTTTTTTATGCTGTGTTCTGCTGGGGTGGGAGCATGAAAGTGGTAGACAGGCCTTAACAAGCTGATCAGGAAAGCTGGCTCTGTGGTGGGTGAGGAACTGGATAGCATGGAAACTGTGGCTGAAAGCAGAACATTGTCCAGACTTCAGTCTATCATGGACAATGTAGACAGCACCCACTCCACAGGGTTTTGAACGACTTGAGAAGTACCTTTAGCCACAGACTGACCAGCTTAAAGCTCCACTGAATGCCACAGAAAATCCTTCCTTCCCACCACCATCAGACTCTACAACTCCTCCCTCAGTCACACACCAACACTATCATCTGTGCAATATCCTGCTGCTGCTACTTTCTGTTTACTTATTACGGTTTAAAACTAGCATTGTGTGAAAGACTATGTGCATTATTTTTGCTGTGATTTGCAACAGTCTGTGTGCAATACTATGCAATGTTCACCTGGTACCAAATATTATGTGCAATACCCTCAGATTTTCTTTCCACAGATTTTATTTTTTATTCAGATTTTTATTGGATTCTATTTAGACATATTAGGCTTACATTATTTATTTTGTTATTGTGTTTTGTCTTACTTTTTATTTGACCTTTTCTGGTGTCTTGTGTCTCTCTGTGTCAGTCACCACATAAACAATTTCCTCCGGGATAAATCAAGTTTTCTGATTCTGATTGTCATTTCAGGGTCACTGCTGTGGCAGTTCTGGGATCCTCCCAACTGCAGGGGCAACTCCCTAACCACCGGGCCGCACCTGCTCAAAATGAGCTTGCACACTGGATTCGAGCTGGCGGTTAGATTCAGTGTCTGGTATTTTACCACTGGAGCACCAAGGGCAGGTGTGATGTCTATAATGGCTGTATTATGAATATGCTAATATTCACCACTATGCCTCTATGCCTGCTCAGGGAATCAAAAACACTGAGGTATTAGTTTCACGAGCAGCGGTATGTGTTAAGAGAGATTGGGCGATGGAGGAGTTTGACAGCCATCAGAGAGGCACCACACACGCTGAGGTCGATGGGCACTTTCAGTATTGATGGAGTGTGTCAGAGAACCAAAAAAAAAAAAAAAAAAAAAAAACACCTGCTCCGCCAGAACTGGAAAAGTGATGAAACAATAAACCTTGACCGTCTCAAGCCCAATGACAAAATCGAATGAGCTTTCCCTCGCTCTGCACTCTGGATGCTTGGAGGGGAAAAAAGAAGAAACATAAAACGTGTACCAGGTTCCATTTCTTCTGGTTTACATGAGAAATTGCTCAGTCATGCGTGGGTTTTTTCTTCTGCAGAGACGTGGATGAGGAGGATGCAGTTGGGAGGAGGACGAGGGAGAGAAGAATTACTGACGCTGCGGCACATAACCAAACCTGGCACTGAGGAAGGAAACGAGGGAGGAAAGAGAAGAAGAGGGAGAGAGAAAGAGAGAGAGAGAGAGTCTGAGGGAGAAAGGACAAGCGAAGCAGTTTTACTGACTTTTATGGAGGGGGTTTATGGGCGAAAGCTATTTTACTAGATTCTAGCCTTAATGTAAACATCACTCAACAATCCCTGTTAATTATTTAATTGAGCTCCTTGATCTGTGCATGTGTGTGTGTGTGTGTGTGTGTGTGTGTGTGTATGTGTGTGTGTGTGTGTGTCTGTGTGTGTGTTAAGGGATGCATTTCCCTTTTCCAATTAAGCCTGAATGTGAGAGCACTGCCAAATATTAATTTCCTTTGTTTGAATGGTTAATGCACAACTGAATTTGACATGGCTAGTCATCAGTGAACTCCACTGTATCTATTCAGACTGGTGGCTGAAGATCAGCTGGATGTGGAGGCGTTAGATTAGTCCTGGAGCTTCTCTCCGCAGGAGGGCCCTGTAGTGAAACTTCGGGAATGTAAGTGCAGAGTTACGCAATATTAAATCTAAAATGTAAAATTCGAGGTCAAACTAATTCCATTTGGAGTCAGGAACAGTGTAAAAGAAAATAATTGGCCTCATTTCCTCTGGTCCTTCCCTGAGAGCAAAGCTAACCCGACAGGTTGAGTGTTGAACTGTCCAGTGATGTTGCATTACTGGCAGTCGAGGAGGAGGCATATGCAAGCATTGCATTATAGGGGACCTAGCAAGCTGGTGGAAATGGACAGAACTAACTCTGGGAGAAAATTTTGTAGAAAAAAAAAACAATCCAAAACAAAACAAGAAGCAATAATAAGATGAGAAGTGCGGGTGATGTAGTGGAAATATGGCATCATGGTACCCAATAAATTTTAGTTTCTCTGAGGTTGGGCAAAACATTTAAACATGTGAATATGTCAAATAAATATGTGCAACCATTAACAATCTAAGAAGCAATAGCAGGAAACATCAACGTCACCCAGTGTTACAGTACACTGGTTGTTGTGAGGCCAGAAATTTGTAGCTAAATTCAATCACCAACTGAATATGCAAATTCTTATACAGTTTCCATTATTGTCCATTTATTGCATCACAAACTGTGTTGAGAATTTGTACATCTGCTTTAAACAATTCGTTTATTTTGCCACAATATCAGCCATAACGAAATGCATGTTTTCTGAGGGAATTTTTCCAAGCTGCGTTTAACACCACTATAAATACTCCAACAATTACAAGTGTATACAGTAACCCCTCGGTTTTACACGGAACAGCATTTGCAGATTTTTCTGAGAACCTAACTGCTGAACCTAACCGCCACCACTGCTCCGTGTCTTGTCCTCGTATTTTAGTGTTTCAACCCCCCCATTTTTGACAGTTATCTGTTTATTTAGTATTAGTAAGCTTTGCTCTGCCTAAACATGTGGGTAGAGAGAGTTATTTCAATCTTTCTTTTGTGTACAAGTGTTCGTTTTCACTCGCGGCATACAGCAAATGTTTTTTTTAACCAATGAAGTTTTCTGATTCTGATTATTTATTTAATAACAAAATTAAAGTGTTCTGGGAGTATATTTGGGGGCATATTTAGGGTTTACACTATAAAAATTGGCCTTTTTAGGCATTCTTTTAACCAAAACACAACAACGTGGTTTTCACGATTCACTATACGCATGTTTAAATGCAGATGATCTGGCAGAAGAGCTTCCAAGAATTTATATTGCTGTTCAAAGTATAAAATCATGTGAATTATGGCATGCAATAAAATTTTTTTATATGTTTATATGTAATTATGTATTATGATTTAAATCTTATGAACAAGACATCACAGGCATTTTATTAAATATTCTGTGTTATTGTATACTGCAATAATTATAATCCATAATTACTGATTTATGGTTTATTATATTTATTCTTAGCTTTTTCATAGCTACAGAATCTTCACAGGTAACTCCACTGCTAACTCTTTAACTAATTATAGATTTATAATTACTTTTGTCAAGTTTTGATCTTTATTTTCAAAACCCTAATTTTTTTTTGCTACCTCATTGTTATTTGTTCTCCACTTTCTCAGTCATTGTAGAATAATCTCCAGCTCTACTCTTCATCTAAACACCTTTAAAGAAAGTTTTCCACTAATTATTTGAAAGCTTTGAAATACAGCTGCACTGTTCTGAATGAGCACAATGTTAACAAACAAAGATCAAATCTCATTTTATAAATCTCTTATTTTTTCTGATAAAATGACTTGTCTTCCAAAGTACTGGAAAAATATATGGAAACATTGATACTAATATATCATAATACACCAAACACCTTAATTTGAATTAAGTCCCTATTAATTTGTGATCCAATCCCTTAATTTGACCTTAAAAGTGGATTTAAGGCATGAGTTTGAATCCTCTTAATCTTAAACATGAGGCATTCATTCAGGAGGTTCTATTATTTAAGAGAAAATTTGAAAAAGTAGTTTTGTCCCTTAATTAGCCTTAATCTGTGCACTTTTCCCCTTAATTTTCCATAATTTCATGGAAATTAAGGTCAAAATTAAGGTAATTTTAAGGGGTAAAATTAAGGGGTTTTATTTCGTAGTGATAATTGAGATTTATTTTTATTGGCTGTGAAAGATAGCTTTAAGAGCAATATTTTGTTGCCCTGTGGAATTTAACACTTTGCTGAGCACTCTACTTCTTCTTCAGATCCATGGGGGAAAGAATCCAGACCTGAAGAGATGAAACACTCTCAGAGAAGTGCTGTTGTACATGTTCCCACCTACCAAATTTCAGGACTTCAGCTACATTTTGAAGAGGTCTAGTGTGTGTAAGAGCAGTAATTCTGTGTGTGAGATTGACTAGGAGTGTCAAGAAAGGCTATACAAAAGTCAAAATAAGTGGATTCGTTTTGGTTTGGGAGACTGGGTGTTATTCTGAAAGTACTTTTCAGGATGTTCTGCATGATGATTAAGTTGAGGAGTGATTTTGGTGAAGATGCGACCTCATTCGTCAGGAATGTTGAACCTGGCATGCTTGAATATCCAGCAAGCAATATGTCTGCCCTCCCAGGACATATATTTAATTTAGGTGTTCTTGTATGTCTGGAAGGTTTAAAAGTTTCAATTTCTGACCTGTAAAAGTCTAGGATTTCAGAAAACGCTACAAAAAAATGATCATATGAAAATTCTAACCCCATTTGACGCACACAGTGAGTCATGTGTACATCAGAATGCTTGTTTTGGTGCTGCTGATGTTCAGTCCCAATCCCACTGAGTTTAGTCTTCAGTTTACTTGTACTGCAGCTCATCAAGTAAACTGTACATGGACTTGTCCACTAAATGTACACCCCCGAGGCTGGAGAATAAAATTCAGTGATGAAGAGAGAAGGGTGTTAATGAAGGGTGTTAATTAAGTTCTCTTTTGTCTGGCACTCCCAAGAATGTGGCTGTGTAACACTTTTTGTTAGGTCCTCCCTCAAATGCATGCTCACAAGGAAGAGAAGGAACATTTTGCCCTTCTCCAAGCATGCACCTCATGTTTTGTACATTTGGGCAGATTAATGCAATTGCCCTGAATTTGACCGAAAAAAGTCTGGGGAAAACAAACATCGCTCCTGAAGATCTACCTTCTTGAAAGTATCCTCGCTAACCCAAGTCTAACTCATCAGGAGCCACATTCCAAAAGCAGAGCTGCAGCTGAGAAAAATAGGCCTTTGGCCGTACCGTCCTTTGAAGGATCCTCAGTTGAGTTCTATAATGGAACAGTCTATCAAGAACACTTTAGAAAGAAGTCAGAGCAAAAGTTGGTTAGAAAATACGGCTAAAAAAGAGCCCTGGAGGTTTACTTTCCTGCAGATTTTAGCTGGTAAGCTAAACAACCCTTGGTTTGTGGGTAAAGGCCATCCTGGAAGCTACAAACTTTTTCGGGTTCACTCAGCTCAGTCTTCACCCTCTTAAACAGATACACTGAAGCAACAGTTTGCCATATATTTTGCTGTATTGCCATGTGGTAAAGCAGTGCTGGGTTCAGATGTGTGTGCAGAGGATTATGTGCAGCAGAAGAGCATGAAGGGTTTTCTGGTGGTGTGCTTGAAAGCTGTCAGATTGTGGGCTGCATTTCTTGGGTGCAATCAAAGGATCCTTCTGATCAACACAGCCTTCGACGGTGCAGCTTAAAGGCCTTAAACAGATGAAGCAGGAGTGAGGAAGTGATTAGTGTTAGAGCTAAAGTCTGCAAGACCTCCAAGAGCAAGACTAGTGACCACTGACATTGACATTCTCTTTTTAACTAAGGCATAGAGAACACGTGTCTTTCGTCATCATATAATGATCTTCAAAAATATCAATAAATGAATATGGAAAAGTAAAATAAAGTCACTGAGAGTTCATTGTGAAGAACTAGCATGTGCACGGTTATTAAAAAAAACACTGAATATTATCAAATGGGCTGAATTTGGGCAGGCATCCAGCAATATTTGTCAGATGTTAGATGTTTGCAAAACCAAATCGGAAAAATAGGTTTAACAGCTGTGGATATTCCATTGTAAAATTAACACTAATTAACATGTAGCGACTCTAATTGCATAACACTGGGCCGTAAAAGGCCTCACAAAGGCTGACAAGAGTGTATTAATTTTTAAATCGAAGACATGGAGAACTGCTATGCTCTCTTTGCTCAGCATGATACTTTTCATACTTTTCAGGCTGTGCTGCAGAACGATTGTGACTCGGAGTGACGTACTGTACACGCGTGTAGCTGGATGTTGCTAACACATCATAACTGACATAAATGAGCGTCTGGACCTCTGACAGCTGCACGATGGCGTGAAGTCTCTCAGTGCCATGTGTGATCTAGTTACGGTGTAAGACGGTGTGAGAGAAGGTCACTACTGACACACTATTGACTTTCTGTGCTTATTCTGTGGCATAGAGCTCAAAGTTCTAAGTGAGATTGATGAAAATAATTGAAAAAGTGTGTTTGTCTGTATGTGTGAGCACCATCTTCATGAGTTACTGGGTTGATTTAGTAATTTCATACTCAGTTTGTTCCCACATGGCTAAGATCCTGTGTAGTCATGACGATACCTTAATTAGAGCCATCACTAGAGTCAATGTGGAACATCTGGAGAAGTTCTTTAGCCAGAGAAGCCGTTGCAGATTGGCAGAATGTGACTGCAACCAGGCCTCTCAAGAAGGTAAAGTGTAAAGTGGCTATTTTTATTACACATGAACACACCACAGCATTTACATTTACGGCATTTATCAGGCATTTTTTTCCAAAGCAACTTCCATTCCCTAACTACAGGGGGCAGTCTCTCCCTGGAGCAACTTGGGGTTAAGGTTCTTGCTCAGGAACCCAGTAGTGGTTTGCTAAAGGTAGGATTTGAACCCATGACCTCTTGGTCTAGAGGCAATTATCCTCCCTCAGAGTGTTAACAGTGCATTTAATCTGCATTCAAACCCACCATCTTCTGAGCACAGTGGCAACTCCTTAACCAGGTCACCAGCCGCCTCATAAAAGGTATATCTTCAGGACTGGTGGCCACTGCTCTAAATATTGCTGCTGTGGGAAATTTTTGGACAATATTATCTCCTTTCCTTTGATAAATAATGGTCCAGCTTATCTTATACTGAAGGATATCAGAAAGAAAGCCCTGAAGAACCTTTTCTTAGCATGTAGAGCAGTGCTGAAGAACTACTCAACCATCTATTATCATGGTTGCCATTTAGATACTTCTGGGTCGTTTTGGTAAGGAACCATCCTAAGCAAAGAAAACGGTTTGGCTGCAGTCTAAACTGAGGCCAGTAAGACTAGGCCCTGTGAACGTTTGTCAGTGGATCACCTAAAATTACTGCTGAAATTTTTACTTACCAATCAGAATTCCAGAAACAAAGAAACAACTACAACCATTACGAGTTTTACAAGCGCTTCTATCACAGAATAGAACAAATACGACAACAGCATCTTGCCAACGCTGGTCTGTAAGTGAGAAAGAAGAATGAAGAGGAACAAGAAGACGGCTCTGTGCCTGTGTTAACTGAGCAACCCTGCTGAATGCCAATCACTCATTAGTAAAAGGAAAGATTTACAGATCAGAGTTGCCTGAATACTAATGTAGGAAAAATAAAACAGTGATAATTAAATAAGATAAAATAAAACTCCATTCAAAATAGAACGGTTGTTATTATTTTTTTTTTTAATGTGCTTTCAATCACCTCGTGTTATTACTAAAGCTATGGGTGTCTCAGTGCAGCAGTTATTTTTTGGTTACCTTCAGCTACTAGCAATGCCTTAAGTGGCTTCCTGCAGGAGTTACATTGTGGCATTCAGCGGGAAATGCATTCAGCTCAGACTCACAGTGAAGCTGAACAGCCATAAAGACATGGCAGGCAAACAGATAGCAGTTTACTTGTCTGTGAAGTACGTATTGAAGGTTATGGGTGCTTCGGGGTCTTCAGCAGTGGGTGGAATGATGTGCAGTTGTGTGAAACGTTCAGGGACTGTGTTTGTATGTTTTTTCCCCTGAGACTGGAGAACTTACACGGCTTGTATAATGCTTTCCAGGCATGTTTTCCTGGACATTTAACAGGGTACCTTTGAGAAAGCAACCAACTGTTTCAGTCCAGCAGTGATCGACCAGGAGTCTGTGATGTTGTGAAGACAGACCTCAGGATGCTTGTGTGAGCTTTGGCACAGTGCACTTATATTGGTCTCCCACCAGATGAAATAAAGCACCATATATCTCACTTTCAACAGTGAACACCACCATTATTGTTAGTGCTGAATAGGCCCATGCTCAGACAGAGCCGGGGGTGGGCTTGAGCTCCCGCCCTCAGACTGCCTCTTCTCAAGTGCCCTCTTGGTTAGTGAGAATAAAACGCGTTTTATGTGGCCATCCCTCAAGATCTGTTACAGCGAGGTGAGGCTTATCCAAGTCCCGAGAACAGAGCCTGTGGGTTGGTTCAAGCTCAGGGAATATCACTGCCCTTGGGTGCCCCCTGCTGGTGAAGTTTTACCTCTGTAACTCTGACCTGTCATAGATGCACAGTTCACCCACTACGATTAAAATGCAGTGGTTAAAAAACTGTTAATTTTATATAAAAATGTGTTAGTTTGCATGATTTTTTTTGAACAACCAGTTTTAAGTGAAGAAGCAGTGTGTGGGGACGGTACCTTGCTCAGCGGCACCTCACTAGTGCTAACACCAGTCCTGGGATTCAAATCCACAACTTTCTGAACACAGTGCAAACACCCTAACCACTAGCCCTCCGGTGGCTGGCATTCATCATGGCTGGTCTTCACAAGCCACCCATACTGACGAATCTGAATAACGAAGATTTGATTTGAGAACCTTTTTAGATTTGGATCACTAATGAATTCTAGCGTTTGTTAGCAACTAAACTAATTATTCGTAAAGAAGCAAAGTTTGTCATTGAGCATGATGAGCTTTTGCCCACAGATCCATGTTAAGGCTTTTCTAAGCACATACATTCTTAGATAATCTCATTTTGACCCCTCACAGTTCAGTTGTGGCCACTCTGATTAGTATTGTGTTTGCCAGGAATAAAATAAGTTCTATGAGATTCTTCTAAGATTGTAATAGGACAATATAACTAATTTACTTGGTGCCTTTCTTGTTCAAAGTCATTTTATCTACATTAATTGTGTTTGTCAGTTCCATCAGAACTAATGTCTGAACAAACAACTAGTAGAACAACATACTTTGATTTGTAAGAACAAATAATCTTTTATAATATTTTCACTACAGTTTCCAATTAAAGAATATTAGATGTATTGACTTGATTTTAAATATATTTTCAGGCATATATATCATTTTTAAAGAGAGTTTGGGGCATCTAACACCTGGAACATCAGTTTTATGAGCCCAGCAGGGTAAAACTGACCTAAAACAGTTTTTGATATGATTTGGCAAGCCTGGATCCTCATGGAGGAATAAAGGTGCCCCACTGGGAAATCAATCCATTCAGGGTCATTGCTCGAGTCAAGAATATCTGGAAAGACAAGGGCTTAAAAATCACTTGTTCAGAGAATGTGTGGGGAAAAATATGGGCTCAAGATTTTCAAAACTCTGAAGCCTGAATATACTGCAGTTCCTGTTTCATATAAATTCTTGTAACATCCAGTAAATAGCATTTAAAAATGGCAAATAAAGATAATTGACTACCCTTATAATGGTTTATAGATTATTTCAAACGTTAATGTAATTAATGAGGCCATTAACACCTTAAAAATTAAGTAAATACAAAAAAAAAAGTTAAATACAAAAGTGACTTACTGCCGTTCATCAAAATGCGTTCATCACTATTTAAAGCTCAGATTTAGCTAGTTATTGATCTTACTATGCCTTCTCCATCAGTCAGCATTAGACCTGTCAGCCTATTCTTATTCATACATTCATATTTAGCAGATATAACAGCTTTCTGTTTTTGTGTTATAACAGCTTATTAATGAGTTATAACATGTTTATGACACGAGCAAGATCATGTAAATTATTCATAAACACTTTTGTGAACACACTTTTATTGTAAAGTAGTGTGAACACACCACAGTAAAGAACACAGTCTGAACAATGTTAAATTCTTCCTCTGTATTTAATCCATTCACCAAGTGAAGCAGCGGGCAGCCAGGAGTACCTTAGTGTGGGGACGGTACCTTACTCAGTGGTGCCACTGGCACTTCTAGGATTCAAACTCATGACCTTCTGATCACGGGGGATTTGAATTTCATGACCTTCCAATCATAGGGACAACTTTCTAACCACCAGACCAAAATTTGCAGATTTTATGCATCTACATAAATCTAACACAGTTTGATTCCTGCAAGAAGAATGGTTTGAAGAAGCGTGTGTGTGTGTGTGTGTGGGGGGGGGTGGCGGTTTGTTTATTCTTTTCTTTTTGTCTTCAGTGCAGCAGTCCTGAGACTCGCTGCCAGGACTGGGAGCAGAAAACAAGCCGAGAGAAAGAGAGCGGTTCGCTCCAGACTCACGCTCTTCTTTATCCATCCCTCCCCAGACAAGAGCTTCTCCACCGAACCAGCCTCCGACCAGTGGGCGTGGTTTAGGATGCAGTGTGACTGAACTCCTTCATTAGGGTGATCAGACTCTTTGTACATCCACTGTTGTCCCAAAAGCCGCTCTAGAGTCCAGGTCTGAGCCCCTGGTAAGAGACGGAGGCGAGAAAAGGTGGAGGAGGAACCCGCGGGTGGAACCAAGCGATTCAGAGGCAAATGTAGAGATGATGGGGTGTCAAGTCTTCTGCACAGTACCGGAGCTCCCTCACCCTTTTAGCCCGTCTTGTGCGTGTGGAGACGTCTCTGGAAGGTGGCGGCGCTGCTCCTCGTCTTCATTGTCCAACAGCTCAATTAGCCGCGTCCTGATTGGCCGAATCATGGCCTCGACCCGTTATCTCTCCCTCTCCAGACTCCAGGAGGGGGTCTACGGAGGAAGACGAAGAAAACGGAACGGAATACTTCTTTCCCTCAAAGAAATGCAAATCAGTTTCTATCTTTTATTTACAGTTATTTTTTCAGTTTTCCTTTTGATGTGCTCTCTGTCACTGTTAAGATAAACCCACCATTAAAATGATTCTGTTCTGAGACTTCCATTTCTTTGTCAAACTTACAAAACCCGCGAGGGCTCAAACACTTCTTTCCTCCACTGCGTATGTTTATGGTAGTAATGATGCTGCCGCTGCTGCTCCGGCTGCGACTGTGTGGAACTCTTCTGGCTCCAGAGGAAATGAATCCCGACGCTGAGAAAGTCCCTGGATGAAGCCCCTCTAGAAACTTCAGCACACACTTTTGGTGGCTGAATATTCGGTGCATCTCTAATAATTATATATATGATAAAAATAAACTGTAAGAAAGTATTTGTATAATAAAATGTTAAATGTACACAGTGCCATACCGTTTTCCCACAGGACACATTTAATGCTTACTTTTATTCCTTTATTAATGCAATAAAAAGTAACTGTGTGTGTGTGTGTTTGTAGAGGGTGTGTGTGTGTGTGTGTGTTTGTAGAAGGTGTGTGTGTGTGTGTTTGTAGAGGATGTGTGTGTGTGTGTGTG
>JBBJLR010055245.1:0-11574 GCA_037577145.1 Brachypetersius gabonensis
CATTGTCCTTCTGAGGCCAGTACAGTCAACGTTAGTTATGTTAGCTAGCAAGATAAGCTAAGTTCTCTATTTAAACCTTTAATTTTGGTGAGGTAAACGATCATGGTCATTTTCCAGGGAGATGAACTCTCTGTTTTCATTCTCATTTTATCATGAATAAATTGTGCCTTTCTGAAATGAATTTGCCACTTAGCCTGTGTGGTTTGTCAGTAGCCTAATGTTAATGTATACGAAGGTCTAAAAACCTGTGGGGGCAGCGTAAAAAAATAAGCCCTATTATTTGAATTGTAGTGGTATTGATTCTGTATTCCACAATTGCATATTTATGGACATTCTTAGAAGCCTCATCTGACAGCTCAGGTACTGTTTTGTTCAACTTAGATATATATTAGTGGTGGGTATAGATTAAAATATACATATATAGTCATTATTTTTAAATGTTATATACAAACATTTCATACAAGATATCACTGAGCGCAGATACGCACTTTACACATAGAAGCAAGACTATGAATTGAAATAAAAAATTATAATAATAGTCCTAACTTTAACCCCTCCGCTGCCGTAACTGTCGCCTGCTGATTATTAAGACTACGGGCCGTGTAGATAATAGTCTAGCTATCATTATTGAATTAAAATGATGTACTGGCTGTTGAAGCTGCTGTAGGTAGCAGGCGGGCATTAGGACCCAGGTGAAGCTACACGGCGCTGCTTGTTGGCGAGTAGCAGCCGGAGCCCGTTTAGTAATATTTCTTTGGTAGCGCCGTTTGTCCTCAGTTTAACAGAACAATACTATGAGTGTCCATAACTGTTCACATAACAAGCCCCCCTTGTCTTTCCGTCCTAGTGACGTCCCTGTTTCACAGTAGGCAGCTTGCGTAGTATAGACTCAGCTCCCAACCCAACTTTGTGAATAGATTAACAGCGATATTTTTTTTATCGCCCGATAAGAGTCTATTTTTTATATATATACACACACACGCACACGCGTGCGCGTGTGTGTGTATATATATGTGTATATAATAAAGTAGGCTATTGGCTTAGTAAATGTATTGTCTAATTAGTTTTACTAGTATACTTCTTCTAGGATAATTCCTGGGAGTTATTAAAACCAAATTCTTTTGGATAGGGATAAGGATAATGAGATCTGTATTGATTCTTATTTTGTCGCAAGTCCAGACCATCACCGTGTGTTGCATATGCGTTGGCGTATCTTGCACTCTAACTTTGATCCTGGTGCTGACTATTCAAATTGACACGGTAGCGGACCATAATGGTCATAGAAGTGTTATGAAGGCAGTACCCCCCAATTCGCACTCTGATGCCTTTTATACATTTAAACTTTCGTTCTATAAATATTACATCCTGCGTCTTTAACTCTGTATATTCTGTGTACGTTGCTTCCTGCATCTTATTCTATTCTGGCCTTTATTCTACTATGTGCACTTCTGGTTAGATGCAAAACTGCATTTCATGTACCTGTACTATGTACAATGACGAAGCTGAATCTAATCTAATGTAATCAGCATGAGGTGCGTTTTCTAACAGACTACAAAGCACAGATATATATCTTTCTGGATAAGAGCGTCAGCCAGATGCTGTAAATACAAGGTCACATTGTCCTCCTCCTGTGTTTCTGTACTTGCAGGACCTTGCCGTTGGTTCTGATGTTGAAGGACAGAAGGTGAAGGACCCCATGAGGACGCTGCTTCCTGTTCTCCTGAACCCCCACTCCACCCACGATAAAATCCGAGCGGTGCTGCTTTACATCTTCAGTCTCAACGGTGCGACACAGGAGCCACTAGTGGTCACAGGGGGAAAAAATCAGATAGGATGGCAGTGTTTTGAGTAAAAAAAAACTTGATCCCAGATTGAATGTTATGACTACACAGACACACCGAGACTAGATTAAAAAAGTTATGTTAAAAAAACTGTCCAGCAAGAAAGTAAAAAAAAAAAACAAAACAAAAACAAATGTTACACTAATCAACAAAGAAAGGACTCTCAGTCAAAAACAGATTCATGACAAGTTAGTCCTTTAGCTAAGTATCGTTCAGAAACAAGTTTTAAGTAAACCTTTTTTGAAGGAGTCAACATTCAAACGTAACAAAGAATGTTACTCAAATGTTGGTTAAATGTCTGAGCTTCAGACATTTAGTCTTGAGAGCTGTAATAAAATATCAACATTTATTACAGTTAGTCTGAAATAAACATAATCGGCAAATCCCTTTTACCAAGCTGGAGGAATTAAATAACAGGGATCGCAAACAGAAGCTATAGATAAGCTACAGTTTTTTAATTAAACATTGTGGTGTAATGACAATGTAATGGTGTGTAATAGGTAAACAAGCTTAACAAGTGAATTATATATGGTCTCTGCACTTTACACCACTGCTACACACCACTGGCCAATGAGGGTTTTGGTCATATATATATATATATATATACAAAAATAAACCCCCAGAAAATGAGCTATTCTAAACAATCTCTGTTGTAGCATCTGCCCACTACTCCAGATTCTCTGATATATTTACGGTGGTAAAAAAAAAATCATCTCAAAATCAGCTGTAGACCACAACCCTTTATATTCTGATGTTAAATTGTTACTTGGGAGTTATATCTGTACTATTTTTATTCCTGCGGTTTTTCTGTTATTCTGCCAGCAGGGACGACAGCAGAGAACCTGACTAAGCTAATCCAGCATGTGAAGATTGAGGGAGAGAAAGAGTACATTACAAACTGGAAGGAGCTGGGTGTACCCATCACTTCCACGGTGAGCAATCAGAATCTGTCTCTTTCTCTCGGTCTGTGCTTTTTTCTCCCTTCTTTCTGTTTTCTTTCCCTCTATATTGTAATCTCTCATTATGACCATGTGTATTGTAGGACTATTTTTGTGTCGACTATCTTGTTTCAATAAAGGGCAAATTCTTTGTTTCTCCAGTCGAGTTTTTTCTCATCCCGGAAGCCCTCTCGGAGAGATCGTTCTCAGGAGGAGACGTACAACCTCTCCCGATGGACGCCCGTCATCAAAGATGTGATGGAGGTGAGGATTCACCCTCTGCGGCTCATTAAAGCTCTTCAGCACAACAGTAGACTGTTTCAACCTACAGGGCTGCACTTTAGTGAATCTCAACCAAAAGCTTTTAAATTAGAAGATATTTATGATAACTGTTGAAAACTGAAAACTGTCCAGTTGGCTTTAGGTCCCCACAGTACTATACAGAACTGCACAGAGCCTTTGCTAATATTTAATTGCAATATCAGACTATTAACTGATACTATAAAGGTCTTCCTCTTGCAAATGAGTCTGAACAATCCTTGAATGTTTTACTTCATGTTCTAAGCAGAAGATGTATTGATATAATGGAATAATTCAAAGAAAACAAATCTCTTGTTCATTCTTGAACAACATGGCAATAATTACCTATGACCAACTTCTAGTAGTGTTTCACCATCCAACTGGTCTCAGTGTGAGAGGAGAGTCGATTACAGCAGTGTTTTATACTTTTCAGCTGATCACTGATCAGTCCCTCATAAAACAGAAGGAGGTGTTTGTGGAGAAATTTAACAGACACTGGACTGGAATTGTTGTCAGTGCTCTTTTTAATTTTTTTCCAGGGTTATAAATGTGAGAATGGAGTCAAAAACAGACACATTGTAAACCTATTCTTATCATAGGCTGAAAAATGGGAGTCTCTCATCAAATTCCCCTGAACAGTGGTGGCATTTGCCTTTTGTTCCTGGTTAAAGTCCTGCAGGCGGTCTGATTGGTCACTAGTGTTTGTTTCTAATTTAGTAACAGGTTCCCTGTGGAACCAGAGCCAGAGAAAGATTGCTTGATTTATTATAGAACTCACTAACCTTTATTTGTGGGTCAGCTTTATATGTGTAACATGTGCGGAATATGAATGGGGTGGGATGATCGCTTGTATACGTTCAGGCACAAAGGGAGGGAGAGATCATGTCACTTCTTTGTTTATTCTTTGTGCAGGCCGTTAATGACTTTCAATGGAATAGCAGTATCTCATTATTCTTAGAAACAATATGTAGCTGTTTGACCTGAAGGAATTGTGATCAGACAATCCAAGCATTATCTTCAAAACCTTGTTTTTTGTATCTGGAGAAACAGTATATATTCTATATCTGGGATGGGATGTTTCACACCAGGCTAAACTTCCATTTGCCTCACATTACAGGCAAAAAATGACCGTGCTTTCTTCTGAAATGTTTTATGTTATCTTCATTTCCTGAGGAACTCTAAATGCTGTTTGACTCACACTTCCTTTTTTTCTATTCTCCTGTTGTGTTGTGGCAGGATGCAGTTGAGAACAAGTTGGACACGAGAGACTGGCCGCACCAGTCTGAGTGTCCTTCTGCGTGGAATGGATCCCGAGCTGTGAGGTAAGACAGCAGTTATTCATCTTTTAAGACGGTGTTTCTGTCCCACCATAAATCAATGAGTCCTTTCATTATATACATCCACTTTGGCTCTGCAGCTACACTCAGTGTTTATTTAGTCAGCCGCACCAAGCACTTTGATGTTCACACAGTCAAGACCCTCACAGGACCACTAGAATATGCTGCTCAAAGAGCATCAGGCGCTGGAGTGCTATGGATGTATATGTAGATGTGTGTGTGCACGATACCTCTGCTCCAAACAATTCTGACTCTGTATAACAAAGTTTCTCACATCAATCCACTTTGAATGACTTTCTTTCCTATTTAGTTTTTTTGGAAAAACAGTGAAACTCCCTTTTTAAATTTTATATATATATATACACAAAGCTGCTCATTTTGACCTCTCTCCCCCTCTCCCCCCACGCTCACAGAGCTGTGAGGTAAGGCTGGCAGCGGTTTCAGCTTTTTATTTCCAGTTTCCTCAGTCATTATTGTTTATAATTTTAAATCGTATTGCACCACAGTAGACTTGGATGAAGAAAAATTTTTTATGTCCATATGACAGTCCATATGAAAGAAGACATCCAAAAGTTTGACCCTGATGCACCCAACAATTTTCAGAGCATTTGTGTAAAGTACAAACGTGAAAGTTGGTGAACACACTAACGCAGTCATGGGACTTGCAACAAAAAATGTTTTTCTCACAGCAGAGAAGCTTGTGTGTGCTTCTTTATAGTTAAATTATGTGATTCTGTTTCAGGCCGAGTCTCAAATAAGAACTATTATCATCAACGTACTATAATAGAACCTTTTTTGTGATTTAGAAAAATTAGCATCGCCCGACCCTTGAGTTAATCAGTAACCAGAAACCTGAGGTTTGCAGTGGAAGTGTTTATTAGATTTTCTGTGCTTTCCTGTTGATTTCAGTGCGAGGCAGAAACATAAGCCCAGTGCTCAGGACGACCACAGGAGCGGCTCTCGTCTCATCATCTTCATCCTGGGCGGAGTCAGTTACTCAGAGATGCGCTGTGCTTACGAGGTCACACAGGCCACCAAGTCCTGCGAGGTCATCATCGGTGAGTTCCTGTCTAATTTCTGTTAATAACAGCTACATTAGTAGTTCTAGAATTAGTATTAGAATTATATAATCACTTCTGTAGATTTTTAAATGCAAGTACACCTGTTCAGCTGGCCAATCACATGGCAGCAACTCTGTGCATGTAGACATGGTTGAGACCTGCTGAAGCACTGGAATCGGGAAGAAAGGTGACCTTAGCGACTTTGAATGTGACATGGTTGTTTGTTCCGGGTAGGTTGTTCTGAGCTGGTATGCAGTTTTACTGGGATTTTCCCACAGTTTCAATTCATTTTATTTCTATAACGCTTTTTACAACCAAGTTGTCACAAAGCAGCTTTACAGAGTCCTGATCCGAGCCCATAGTGAGTAAACCAAAGGCAACAGAGGCGAGGAAAAACTCCCTCAGCTGGAGGAAGAAACCTTAGGAGGAACCCAGACTTAAAAGAGGAAACCATTCTCCTCCGGTCACCCCGGAGTGAAAGAAGAGAGCCTTTATGGGTATGAATAACAAGAGAAGGTTTCATGGACAAGATTAGACAGATAGTGGTTCCAACTCTGTTAGCCATAGACTGTCTCAGTGTCCATAGAGGTAAACTTTTAAAATGGTTGGTGATCTCTGCTGTAGTCCATAAAACAACAGGAGAAGGCACAACAATCTCTGCTGGAGCTTCAAGCAGCAGTTGCTCTTGGCTGGGGAGGAGCACTCTGTGAGCTGCCGAAACCAGTCAACGGCATTTTGGCATAGAGCCCCAGCGATTGCAGACCCTAAAGGTGGTGACCTGGGGTCCCAAGGTGATCATCTAGGGTACCAGCAGAGCCATCAAGGTCCAAATAGGAGAAAATATCCCATGAGCGGAAGTTCTCTGGGCTGAAATGGCTTGTTTTTGGCAAAGGATGGATTACAATGGCCAGACTGGTTCAAGCTGATAGGATAGCAACAGTAACTCGGATAACCACCAGATCAACTTACAACCAAACCATCTCTGAACGCAGTACATGTCCAGCTTTAAAGCAGATGCGCTACAGCAGCAAAAGGCCACAACGGTGCCACTCCTGTCAGCTAAGAACACAAAACTGAAGCTGCAGTTTGCACAGGCTCAGTTAAATTTGACAATAGAAGATTGGAAAAACTTGATGAGTTGATTTCTGCTGCAACATTGGTGAGGTCAGAATTTGGTGCAAATGGTGCAAGCATTGATCCATCCTGCCTTTAGTCAACTGTTTGGTTTTGGAAGTGTAATGGTTTTCTTGGCACATCCCTTACCATGAACAGAACTTTATACTCCAACCCAATCATTGTTGCGGTTTATCCCTTTTTGACCACAGTGTACCATCTTCTGGTGGCTACTTCCAGCAGGATAGCGTGCCATGTCACAAAGCTCAAGACCTATCAAACTGGTGTGCCTTCTGTATAAGCTTTTTCTTTCTTTCCTTCTTTTCACAGGTTCCTCTCATATTGTGACTCCAACCAGCCTGCTGGAGGACATTCGTGACCTCAGCAAGAAGCCCATGGAGAGTTTCACTATCGTGGATGAGATGACCAACCCCTGAGCTCCAGCCTGAACCTGATCCCAGCTCCCTCTTTTGTTTCACTCCTGCCTTCTTTCTCTCATCCGCTCTGCTCTCTTCCTCCCTTCTTCAAAGCACACAGCACTCAACCTTTATGACACAGGACTAAAGGGAACTAGTATTTGATCAGTGTGTACAAATTTACGGCACAGGGTTCCGGGCCTAGTCACATTTCTGTTGCAGGCTGTCTTTTATTACACCTGGCTCAGGTGAGAAGGGTTCATTACCTGGCTCAGGTGTGTCAGCTCCGACAGAATGAGCAAAGTGACTGGCTGTGGACCCCTTAGCACTAGAGCTCTGCTTCAGAACCTCTTCATACTGCTTCAACAAACATCATTCCTACCAGTGTAACGTCATGAAGATACAAGTTTACACAGTTAACTTAAATGCATTAGTCAAGCCAAGGCATGCTATTATGCACTTCGTTAGATTTGCACAGGAGTTCTGAGGCTGACGATATGACAAGTAAAGGAAGCTTACGTGCAAAACGCATTCCAAACTCCAATTGAAATTGCTTTACAGCTTCACAAAATACAACCATGGAAAAAAAAATAAGAGACCGCATCATTTGTTTTTCCTGGTTCTTGCTTTTGTAATGTATGGGAGTGTGTGTGTGTAAAATGTGCAGGTGATTATTATTTTTTACACTATTGACCAACACTTGATTCAAAATTCCAAACAAAAAGAAGGTTGAAGAAAAATGTTAAATAAATACATTTAAATAATGTACTATACCTTGGAAATAAGTTACACAAAACTCTTACATTATTTTAGTGCTGCAACAATTAAAACAGTGATGTTAAGAGCATCAGAAACTGAATCAGGAGTGAAGCTGCAGGAAAACAGCACAAAGAAAAGCTGCTCTACACACACTACTGCACACACACACACACACACACACACACACACACACACACACACACACACTCCTGTACTCCACACATATGGAGGTGTTTCATATTTTTACACACACACATTGCAATAGTTCAGAAAAGAATAGCAACCTGTGTGTTTTACACACACTGCTGCAAATTGTACAGACGGTGAACAGAAAAAAGGGAAAAGCGGTCTCTTATTTTTTTTTTCCATGATTTGCCAAAAAAATCCATTACTTAACTTCCAGCAGTTTGCACAGTCTGTACTTACCTGTGTTAGGGTAGGCTTTGTTTGAGTGGTGTGAAGAAGGCTGTGAAATCCATTTCATGGGGCTTTTGTGCTGCCAGCTGTGCGTCTGGGTCCTAGCACAGCATTTCTGATCAGTAATGTGTAGAAAGTAAATGGATTATATAAGTGACAGCACTGTCTTAACTCTAGGGATTTTCTAACATTATTTTCACACACAGATGTATTTATACATCACACTAAAGTACAGTGTGTTTTATATGCTTTTTTCAGACACAACTGGACGGCTTTGTGACGACTTAACCATAGGCGTGCTTTGAAAACGAGCGATGCTCAGTTGTGCGAAGTAGAACCGAATAATTTGGGTTCTATATTGACTTGAAATTCAGATTTCACATTTGGAAATATTTGTTACTAAACAATTTTTTTTTTCCTCTGTCTAGTTAAACACCCAAGTGCAGATAAACAATTGCCCTAGTCTTCAGAAAGGGCCCTTCACCACAGATTTATCTGCCTTTAAAGAAATATTCCAGTATTTTTACAACACTCTTATCAGCTGCGTCTCTACTGTATGATTAGCACAGACATGTTTCTCTGCACTTAGAAAAGAGTGAAACCCGCAGAAGCCAAAGCTCAGTTACTTCCGCACTCTAGATGTCTGGAAAGTGTTCTGTAAACATTATTGTGCTGCTTGGAGTTCAGCCACTGTCCAGTGGCTTCTGTTAAAGAAATAGTTTTTCAGAAATCCACACAATCGACCCACATGCTGTCAGTCTTGTGGCTCGAACGACTGACAAACAAACGAATGACGGGGTTCGGATGTCACGAGAGTCGCCGTTATTAAATCATTTTTATCGAGGGATACACGTAACAGTGTATGAGAGATACACCCACATGCTGTCAGTATTTAAAACTACGTTTGGAATCCAAATTGTGCCTCTTTAGAACTGAAGCTACTAGGCTAACATTACTAACGAGTCAGCTGTTACTCAGATCTTCTCCAAAATACATCCCAAAAACTTCTCAAACCATGTAGCTCTTCTTTGAGGGTGTTTTTTTTAGCCTTGCAGCTGCAGTTCCAAACTAAGAGAGAAACATTTTGATGTAATACATGCCTTATTTGTTAAGTAGCAATTTACAGAAATAAACATTTTCATTTTAGGTGTTTTCTGGACTGGGAAATGCGTTTCTGTGCTACTTGTTACAATAAAGAAGCAGCAGGGAGAGATACTGAAAGCCTCAATCAGGACTGTAGGACTAAACCGTGGCTCCCTTAGAAATCTACACGTTCGTACCATTTTGAGGCTTTAAGAAGCAAGGGTGCTGAATAAGTAGGTTATTTTGGTTCCTTACTGCCTGTTTACCCTCAGAGGACCCTTTATACACACTTTTAATGGACTTGCTTTAATAATGCAGTCATATGACCATTTACATCTATGCTTTTGGCAGATGCACTTAGTCTAATCATGTTAAAGGTTTAAGCCACTGTAGTCTTGACCAAGGGCTTGTACTGGTGCCCTGTGGAGTTCTTACCCAAACCCAGTCTCAGTATCAGGATTACCCAACTCTTCTGATAATCGCCGTATCTTCACTTGTGTGCCTTAGCTAGGGTTGAAATGAAGTGCCTTGCTGATGTAAATGCGTATTCATTTCCTGCTGCGTGTCATTTTTCGCTTGTTTCTGTCGCAGTTGCAGATATCGGACGATGTAGTATTTTTGTAACTAATGTAATTACTTGAGTAACCGCTTGAACGACTGACAAATAAACGAATGATGTGGTTCAGCTGTCACGAGTCGGTGTTATTAAATCATTTTCAACGAGGGATACACGTAACAATGATTAAAATAAGCTTTTTTTATTACTAATAAATGTTAAAAGTACAGACCTTTGGCCATACATGTCTAAAGAGTGCAGGACTGCTGGTGGTACCACTGAGTTACCCTTGAGCAAGATACCATCCCCAAACACTGCTCACTGGGCGCCCCCTATTGGTGGCAGCCCCCTGCTTCACTTGGTGAATGGGTTAAATGCTGAAAAAGAATCACACCGTGTGCGATGGTGAGTTCACACGTGACTGTAAAGGGGCCACTTTATATTTAACTTAATGTTGAATTTTTATCTCAGTAATACACTTTTGAGCAGTACACAGCTTTTGGCTCCCACATTTGTAACTGATCAGCAGCAGGCAAGAAAAGTGGAAGGAGCATCTGGTAATGAATATCAGAACAGGCCCACAATACCTGTAACGGGATTTTTCCACAGCACATCGTGTTCTCGAACTGTCTTTCATGCCCTCTTATCCTACAGAGCAGGAATGTCTCTTCAATAGGCAGCACATAAAAGGTGGTGTTCGGTTTTGCTGGATCTGGCCCTGTAGATGTGCGTGTATCACATGACCAGATTGTGAGGACGCCACCAGCATACACGAGAAAGGCCCTTGTAAAGTAATCCTCCATTTCTTCTCACACGGAAGTGTATGCCATGTCCACAGGCTGTATATGGTGACTGGGTGTGATCCACGCCTGAATACAGTTTCTATACATTAGCACAGTTCTGATGGATTTATAGAGAACATGATCTGAAGTTCCTGGTTGGTTACTTTGCCGATGGGTCACAGTGTCAGTGGTGAGATCAAGATATTTGGGCCTAGTGGTCCAAATATGAGACCTGCTCCGGTGTTCCGGCAAAGTCAGTTCCCTGGCAAATGCTGTTCCGAGTAAATGCGCTGGGGGGCGTATATAAACGATCAATATTTGCTGGATATTTTGTTAGCGAAATGAATTGCCGTGCAAAATAAACAATATTTATGGCATTTATCAGACGCTTTTATCCAAAGCGACTTCCACTCTCTAACTACAGGGGACAGTCTCCCTGGAGCAACTTGGGGTTAAGGGTCTTGCTCAGGGACCCAGTGGTGGTGCCGGAGGTAGGGGTCGAACCTGTGACCTTTTGGTCCGGAGGCAAGTATCCTACCACTAGGCCACCTAGACCAGTTATCCTGCTACAGCACGATTGCTGTTGGCTAAGATGCTCGATTGGATTTGAGTTATTTTCATTTTGCCTGAATTTTATGAGTCTTTGCTTATCGTTCTCTACAGGATACTGAGTTTTACTTACCAACGTTTGCTTGGTGAATGTAAATCTATTTTGTTTATTCAAGTAACGAGAAAATTTGCTTCCTCATCTAACGCACTTCTGCATCCCTGGCACATTCTTACTATCAAAAAGCAGGGAGAACACATTTTCCCAGCATGAATGTTTGTTCCCCCCATTTATTATTGAAATAAAACTCTTCTGGTGCATATTATTCATAACAGTCACCTGTCATTATCAGTGTTGTGCAAGTTACTTCCAAACTGTAATACATTACAGATTACTTATTACTGTCATTTAAAAGTAATCCCTT
>JBBJLR010055265.1:0-11572 GCA_037577145.1 Brachypetersius gabonensis
TGCTGAATGCTGAGTGGGCGGAGCTCCTTTATCTAGGCTCCTTGTATCTTTAGGCATTTTGCAGCCTGTCAGTAAAAGATTTGTTCCCATTTCTTTCATTCTTCTAATCAATATGAAAAAAATAAGACAGCTTGACAGGAATCAGTCAGTATTTTTGTACCAACACAGTGATTTCAAAGTGAAATATAAAGAAATGAGGGTTGGCTCAGTACTGTTACACTGTACTGTGTATGAATATGGTGATACAAATCCTTCATCATGAATGCATTTTCAAAAATACTTGCTTTACACCAAACAATGTCTGAGGCATCAGGCCATGCATTCAGAATCAGAAAACCTGATTGATCCCAGTAGAAACTGCTGATGCTATGAGAGCCACGTAGACAACCTGGCTGTAAAATAAAATATATGCATAAAGTCAAAATAAAATAAAAATCTAGATAATCGTTTTCAGAGAAGGATTTCCTGTGAGGATGCTTTTAGAGACAGTCAACTCTTCAGGTTCCATTCACCATCACTGTGAACAAGTTTTCACCGAATGCTGTATTTCACACCAAACTCTCTCTGATGACTCTGGTTCCATCTTTTTAACCTCTACATTATGCAGAAGGTCTGAAAAATCAGTGGAATTCCTCTTCAGTGCCTTTTTTTTATAGCCTTAATCTTTGCTGGAGAATAGGGCTGAAGGCAGCTGATGCCAGCAGATTGAACAAACTGATATGAAAGGCTGATTCTATTCTGGGTGTTGATCTTGAGGATGCTGAATCCCTCCCACCCCCTGAAAGGGTTCTTGATCGGTCGTCAGAGCAGACACAGTAGAGGTGTAGTGTCAGTTTGTCATGTGTGAACACACCACAGCACACAGTGTGAACAGCATGACATCGTTGTCTGCATTTAACCCATTCACCGCATGAAGCAGCGGGCAGCCAGGAACACAGTGCCTGGGCAGCAGTGTGTGGGGATGATACCTCACACAAGAGAACCTCAGCACTCAGAACAATGTAAAATATATGCTTAGTTTCCAAGACAGGGTTTAAACCTAGTCTTGGACAACCTTTTCCCACTCAATGGAGAATTTCTGTTTTTGTGTATCACCATTTGTGTATTTAATTATGACTAATTGCTTTGATCTGTGTGATTATTAGCAAATTAGGTTCTAGATCAAATTAGCAAATCTGGATCAGTCACATTAGTTTATGTAGCTTATCACAATCACATAGGTTTGTATATTTAATAGAATAAAGATGGATTTTTAATTAACAGAAACATACAGACTATAATAAACAGGGATGAGGACCTTTTAAAACAAAACTAAACTACACAAAAAGGGACATGCAGCAGGGACTGTGAGGGTTGACCAGCAACTGACATACAAAACTCCAAAACCTAAATATTCAAACACACTCAGACAAGAACCAATAAAAAAGCACAATCACTTAACAAACTTTCAAAACACAGGACAGCTGAAACAGCTACAGACACAAACCTACACCAGTTCAAAATAAGAGTCCCAATAAACTTGTGATTAAAATTAAAACAAAGGCAGCCTCTACCGGCCACTGGCTGAGAATCTGACAATAAATTTAAAATGAAAAGTAAAATTACAAAATATCCGTAAAAAAAAAAAATCTGTTCTACACCTGTTAGTGTAATAAAATAATTGATTAATTTGTGCAGTTTATTATATGCTATTAAATTAACTGCTTACATTACTGTTTGCATTAATATTATTGCACCTTCATAAGCCAATCAGCACTGAGCATGTCAGAGGTACAAGAATTTCCCTCAGGACTATTAAAGTTATTATCTTATTTTAGCCTTGTGTTCAGGGCAAGTGAATTTGATCTATTCATCAGAGCATTTTGGGTATAGTCTGCTACATTTCAGACTCCCCACTTATTTTTTTAACATGAAGGAATTTGTACATGAAGCATCCATTTCTCGCCAGTTGGCTTTTTAAATGTAACATGGCAGTTCAGGCCTCCAGAAACCTGAGGAAAGTTGCTTAGCTCAGAGATTTGGTTTGAATGGTATCCTCGGCGGTGAGGAGTCAGCGTTTGCAGTGTTGGATCATCTGTGCCAGCGTTGCGTAAGCGAAGCACTTGAATGTGAACTCGCACCTGCATGTGGGGACGCTTTTCCCTGAGCTACTGCATCTGCAGGAAAGTTTTGTGCTGAGCACGAGGAGGAGAAAAAGCGAAGAGAGGAACAAGAGTGGGCTCTGGCTCGAAATGGAGCTCCAGATGGATAAACGAGTCGACGTTCAACAATCCGCTACATGTAAGCAGAAATAGTTACACTTTCTGGGCTCTAACTAAGCAGAAATAACTCCATTTACTTCCTCCTTCGGTAACTCCTCAGGACAAAACTAATTTGAGGCCAAAAACAGAACTGCTGACGGCTCTCCTGCCCCTGCCGGTGTCTGGGCCTCACCGCTGCTCCCAGTTAGAGCCATTACATTTACACAGCTCTGACAAACCCAGCCTGGTCAACCTGCCGCCCTCTACTCCCCGTCCCCACCTCAGTCAGGCTAAAGGAGCTATTCAGGACACAAGTCAGAAGGTCATTCGGGAACCTTCTGAAAGAAAGCCGTTGGTGGGCTGGTGATTAGGGAGTTGCTCTTGTGATCAGAAGGTTCTAAGTTTGAATCCCAGGACCACCACTGAGGGTCCCTTGAGTACCATCTCCACACACTGCTGTTCCTGGCTGCCCACTGCTTCACTTGGTGAATGACTTTAATACAGAGAACAATGTCCCTTAAATACAGAAAACAATGTTTCACAAAAACATTTAGTCTGAGAAGCATCAGAAAGTGACAAAAGCAGGTTTTTGATCATGAAACTTATTTCATTCTTGTTAACTTGTTAACCCAGAGTCTGTTGTGTTGTGACAAAGCAGCGTTTAATTGTTGATTAGTTGTCTAGTTAATATGTTCATAAAGATTCAGTCTGCATTGCATAATAATGAAACAGAATAAGAATTTGAAATATTGTTCTGCACATGTTATTCCTCTCTTTGTCTCTGTGTGAAACTTAAGCAGCTTCCTCCAGGATCAGTAAAGTTTTCTGATTCTGACTCTGATTTCATATGCGTTCAGTTTGCATTGCAGCACCATTTGTGTATTTTATCATGACTAATTGTTTCGGGGAGTGTGGTTGGTAGCAAATTAAGTCATCTAGATCAGTCACATTAGTTTGTGTGGCTTCTCACAATTAATCACATAAGTAGAATAAATACATGAAAACTAACTATATATAAATATAATTTAGTAACCTGGCCCTTCATTCATAACAATTAACATGTGTATCATTTCAGTATGTAACGCATTTAATTTCTCATTAAATCCTAACCTCAATAAAATATTCTGCTGACAAATACAAAACAGCAAAAGTTGAATTTCTGCCTGTTTCAATGAGCTGCAAATCAGAAATAATAATATAAATAACATAAACACAAATAATAAATAATCACATACAATTTCAACATGTTTTCATTTATAAGTAATGATGAAGAACAAAAGGATTCTTTATTCTTCTATCACACTGGAGCAAAGCCTAAATCTTAGGCCCAAAACCTGGAAAAGCATTTTTTATGGATGTTCAGTTCTCATGACAAAGCATTATGTAACAGGCCTAAAAATAGCTCTGAATTTTGCTCATGTTGAGCTGAAGGACCTGCTGTAATCTCATTTGTCACTCTTATGTAATTGGTGGGGTGGGCAGATGTTTTTGCTGTGAGAGTAATTTTTTGTCTTGATGTCAGCACATGTCAAAATCCTGCTCACGGACTTGGAGGTCTGGCGGCGGATGGACCGATTAGAGGCAGGGCGCTCTATCATCTGTCGCTGCTGGGGTGGACACTGCAATATTTTAATGGTGTTTGTCAGAGCAGAATCCTCCAAAAAATGACCTCAGAGACTTTAGTGGACTGCATCTTAGACTGATGTACTGCTTCGGTATTTTATTAAATGGATTGGACCAAGCAACTCAATTTATAACGATCCTGAAGGTAACACTGGTGCCTGACAGGGCATTAACGACTAGTCCACTAGTCAGTCAGCAAAGTCGAAGTCGAGTCTCTGTAACATTAACAGTCAATCTGACAATTAAACAAAACAAAGGCTGATACCTTGAATTGTCTGGTAAATTTAAGTGTAGAACTGAGAGTGGAACAGTTTAAGTGTAGAACTGATAGTGGAACAGTTGAAGCCGCGGCACGACGACTCCCTGCAGTGCTAGCGTTAACCATGTTAGTTAGCGGAGCCGTTTCAGATGCAGAGCGCCGGTTCTGTTACTGTACTTTAACACCGACTTGCAGGTTCTGCAGGTCTCCGTGCTGTTTGTGTTCTAGAGTGAAGGATCTCCACTCGTGATGTGTGTCTGTTTTCTCTGCTGCATGTCTCTCGTCTTGTTGTGGTCTCGGGTTTAGATTCCCCTCGCGCCAACAGTGCCGCCTCCTTTTTAAAAAAAACAAAAAAAAATACCCTTGTAACTTCATTTTAAATATTTTCTTTATGTGAGTTTTGGAAATTATTATTGAGTGTTGTGCAGTCGATTCCAATTCCCGGTCTACCTTCTCTTTGGTCTTCAAGCTTCTCTTCTGGCTTGTTCATGATTATCTCCATCCATCTTGTTGCTGGCTGCCCTCTACCATTTACCTTCCAAGCCTAACTCTGTTACTCAGTGAAGTCGTTCTTCTCGTCATCCGTCCAAAAAGAGCTTCACTTTGTTTTCTGGGCTTCGTGTGAGAGGTGAGACTTTTTATCCAAAATCCATTCACTTGTTTTCTTTGTTGTCCACTTTTCCAACACAAAAACATCAGTGTCTTTTTTTCCCTGCTTTTTTATTTTCCAGCCATGGAAAAGACCACAACCTTGTCATGTAGCCGAGGCTCCAGGGAGAGAGGGAGGCTCAGGTGCAGATTTACATATCCCAAATCTGTATTCAAACACAAATAGGCATGAGGGCCAAAATACAAATTAAACCAAAACACTGGAGATAGGCTAAAGACATTTGAACAACATATTAATGATGGGATAAACTTTAGACAGAATGACGAATAAATGATGGGTAGATGACCAACAGGACCAATGGGAAGTGACAATCATCTAATATTTAAACACCAGCTGGCTGTGAACACTCTCAGGGAACCCGAGACCGGTGTAAAACACAAGGCCTCTAGCGACCTCTAGCGACCACTGACCAGGGACATGACAAACATGGTCATATAGATCCTTTTGACGTTCTTTCACCTTTATTCTGCCTAAATTACATTTACAGCTTTTATCAGACGCTTTTATCCAAAGCGACTTCCATTCTCTAACTACAGGGGACAGTCTCCCTGGAGCAACTTGGGGTTAAGGGTCTTGCTCAGGAACCCAGTGGTGGTGTGCTGAAGGTAGGATTTGAACCCATGACGTTTTGGTCCAGAGGCAAGTATCCTACCCAGTATGCCGCCACCACCCCCATTACATTTACGGCATTTGCAGGACAAGTGCAGAACAAGTGCAGAACAAATTGCAGTCTAATTGTGTTATGAGGTAATTAATGTACTATTAGTCTTGCCTATGGATTTTTATACTTACATTGTGATAAGATTACCTGGTCATGGAATCAAACCCTGGATGGAGATGGTAGCTACTACGCTATACAAACCGCACTCTAGAGACCAGAAGGATATTGTTACTTTTACCATTTCTTCTGAACACACATGTCAACAGATTCACACTGCTGGGGGGTCTGAAAAATAGCAAATACAAGAAGGTTTTAAAAGTTATTGAAATCCCCCAATTACTTATGTATTATAATTTTTCTTTAACAGAAATAACAATGGAGAAATCAATTTTGCACTAATAATAAACCCAATCATTATCCTCTAGTCCTGCTTCTCTTATTAGAATTTAAATGTACAGCTTTAACAAGAATGGCCTTTGCCCATGAGGACGGAGTCTATACCTCTATTTTCTATTGTAACTGTGGCAGTAATTTGGTGGACAATTTAATCAAATCCTTTTCAGAATCCTAAATTACTTCTTTTGCAGTGTTGAATGATGTCATGAATGGGCCAATGAGGGTCTTAAATTTCATTCCATTAATGTGCATTAAAGGTTCAGACATTTTTTTTTAAATCTCCTATAAAGTTACCAAAATGTTTTGTTATGTAAGACACAGATACACTAAATGGTCAAAACCATGAATACATCTCTTAGACAAATCCCTGTTTATTGTTTTCAGATTTTTCCACTACATCCATTGCTAACAGGTGCATTAAATCAAGCACATCTCCAAGCAACTCCATGGACAGACACTGATACTGAAGAGCTCAGTGACTTGTAACCTGGCCCTTTCATAGGATACCACAAGACAATTCATGATATTTCTGCCCTGCAAGAATGCCTTGCCCTTGCCTCCAGATCAAGAGGTCATGGGTTCGAATCCTACCTTCAGCACCACCACTGAAGGTAGACTGCTCCAGTGAGACTGTCCCCTGTAGTTAGGGAATGAACGTCGCTTTGGATGAAAGCGTTTGCTAAATGCCGCAAATAAAAATAAATAAATATGAGTGCTGAAGCACATAGTGTGCAAAAGTCTTTCAAGTCTTTCATAGTCTTTCATCGCCGTGGAAACAACATCAGCTCAAGAACTGTAGACCAGGACCTTGATGAAATGGCTAAGCAGCTGCAGACAAGCCTTGCTGGAGTTTTAGTGGAACTGTGTTTTCTGGACAATTGAGTTGTGTGTTTTCTGATGAATGAATCTGGATTTTAATGATACTAGGAGAACATTATCTACCAAACTGCATGGTGACAATAGTAGCGTTTGGTGGAGAAGCCAAGAGGGGCTTGGGCTGTTTTTCAGGGTTTGGGCTCAGCCCCTAAATTCCAGTTCCAACAGACTGGAGGAGGTCCTTTCCTGTTCTAGCCCTGTGCACAAAGTAAAGGCGAAAGAAATGGTTTGAGAAGTTAGTTTTGGATAAACTCCACTAGCCTGCACTCCAACCCATCTAAATACCTTTGGGATGAATCAAAACATTGATTGTGAGGCCAGCATGCCTCCAACATCACTGTCTGACCTCACAAATGCTCTTTCAACTGAATAGCCACCAGTTCCCAAAGACACACTCCAAAATCTCGTGAAAAGCTTTCTCAGAAAAGTGAAGACTACTGTAGTTGCAAATGGAGGCCAACTCCCTTTCAAAGCCCGTGTTTTTGGAATGGGATGTGCAATAAGTTCACATACATGTGTCCACATACTATGTGTTTGGGAGGGTGGAGAAGACAAGATTTAAGATTCATATTTGTTACATATATTCTTATATGTAGTGAAATGAGGCTCTGACTCAACCCATAAGCAATAAAGTTATCAACTAAATTAAACTTAAATGAAATTTGGAAAGGCTAAACTGGGGTAATAAAATATACAGAAAGAAATATATTTAAACTTATACTATATTTAATACTTATATTAAATATTTCATTAGATATAACATAAATTGCATACATTACAGTGTACATATAGCATAGTGTAACTTATTTATTATTCATTTATTTGACCTTTGCTTTCATTTGTTCTAGTCTTTGTGTCTCTGTGTGTTTTTGCAGTGGTAACATAATTCATTTGTTTCTGGATCAGTAAGGCTATGTGATTCTGATTCTGACGAGAAAAATATGAATTAGGTGCGCTTTCCCTGTTCAAGGCTTTGATTTGAGTTTGTTCTGTCATTGTAATCATGAACCGAAAGATCCCAGAGGGTCCGACTGCTCTCTGGCAGGCGTGTAGTGACATGTAGAGTGTGTGTGGAGGCCTGGGGTGAGGACAGGTACATGATGTGTAAGGGCGAGTTTGTGCAGATACAGGCAAGCATGAAGGTCCTAAGGGCAGTGACTGGGAACCTGAAGGCAAGCCACAACACCTCCAGACAAGCCCAGCTCCGACATCACACACACACACACACACACACACCCACGCGCGTGCGCACGCACGCACACACACACGGACTCACTCGCTCACCAACCAGACAAGAAAGGCTACAAAGTTAATAGCTAACTAGGCTGCAATGAATGCTGCATTTACAGCATCACTTATATTAACTACCAAGAAGTTTTGCTTAGTTTCTCAATGGGTAACAGAGAGCTACTGATCAGAGTAGCTCGCTATTAACCGAACAATAATTATCGAGTCCTATCTACTATAACATTAAACCCACCTGCATAATAGCAGGTGGTGGCCTGGTGGTTCTGACCCTGTGGGGTTTGAATCCCAGGACTGCCAGTGGCACCACTGTGGTACCCTGGAGCACTGGTCCCTTTCTGGTGCATCACTGGCTACACACTGCTTTACTTGGTGAATGGGTTAAATGGGTTAAATCTAGAGAATTTCACAGCGTCCACACCATGTACTGTGACCCACCCAGGCATGGACTCCACAAACCCTCTGAAGGTCTGCTGTTGTGTCGGCACCAAAATGTTATGGGTAGACCCTTAAGTTCCTTTAAGGTCAGATCTTTTAAGATCTTTTAAGACTAGTTTGTCCACAGATTTGATGACAAGAAGCTGCATTGTGTGTTTTAACATCTTTCTAATCCAAGCCAGCATTAACCTCTTAGGCATTTTGTGTTACAGACGCTTGTCTGGGGGATCAGACCAGGGGTGCCTTACTATCATCAGTGAGCCTTAAATACCCATGATCCTGTTGCTAGGTCAACAGATGTCCTTCCTTTGACCATTCTTGGTAGGTACTGTATACTGGGACCACTCCAGAAGACCAAATGTCCTGTTTGTAGTCTCATTTGTGGGCCGCCCCACCCAAGCTGTGTGTATACCAGGATATGGTTTTGTCTTAATTTAGATCAGTAATGAACCAGAAGCCAATTTTAGAGAGCAGTTTGATTGGAGATGCACAGGACAAAACTATTGTTCAGTTACTGCTCCATCCAAACTAGTTAAAAACTATAACTACGTAGAACAACTTGGTAGTTAATATTAGTGATTTAGGTGTTAATGCATTTATTCCTGCATAGTGAAACAATATTATAAAGATTTACCAGAAGACGAATAAGACTCTTAGGACTCTTAGGCAAGTTAGCCACATTCTGAAACCCACATTAAATCTGACTTCGCTTCATCAACATCCCTGCCAAACCATTCAACGCTTGGCAGCAAGAGTGACGTTTTGCTGACTTTCTAATCCATCTCCATTCAGAACTGGCACAAATTGCTTATTGGACTTTTACAATACAATATTCTCACTCCAGAACGGTTTAACTGCTGTTCTGCAAGCTAATTTGCACAGCAGAGTTATGCCCTGCTGCTCCTACTGCTCCAAATATGTTTTACTACAAGGAATGTATTAAGCCCTTATCTCAAGCACACACACATATGGGTGGAATACACTTATAACTTGATATTTAATGACTAGGCCATGTAAGAAGCTGTTGCTGTGATTCTCTGCTTGCTAGCTAAAGAGCTTTTACCAAGCACACTGAGCCAGTAAATCCAATATGATGTCATTTTCCCGTTCTTTCCACAGAATAAATAATTTATTAGTGTGATAAAAGATATTAATTAGTATTAGCTGCAATATGCTACCAGTTTTTGACTGGGGTTTTCATGTTGGTCCTGGTGGTACATTAGTCACCCCGGGAAGATGCTTTGATATCATCTTTAATTGAATTAGTGACTTGTGATCCGAGGCTAATTAAACACGAAGCAGTGTGTAGGCTCTTTTAATCTTTTTCATTCCTAGAAACGTCCCGATTCCAGTGAGGGGAAATAATATGTCTTTAGATATCCCAGGCAGAAATCCTGCATAGATGATTTGCGATTGTTGCTGCAGAAATCCAGTTTCAGCAAAGACATCCACTCACTAGCCACCTTTTAAGAAACAGTGATCTGGGCACCACTAGCTGACCAGTTCCAGCCAATCTAAGAGATCTTCCAAGCTGATATCCATCAAATATCACCAATAATGTTCATTTATGCTTCCACTCACTTCCACTCAATGGCCACTTTAATAGAAACATTCAAAGCGATGGCACTTCATGAGTCTCTGCCCAAGCTAACCTTCTTTCTCTCAGTTTGAGAACACTAGCATTAATGACTGGCTATTAATAAACAAGTGAACACGCTGTGATTGTTTTCACTTCTATGTAAACAATGATGCATATGCGACGATGATTTAAAATGCTCAGCAAAATATGGGAAGGGTCCTACACAATCCCCAGAACCTTCCATAGTTTCTGTTTTTGTCAAGGATTTTGCCTTCTGTCAACAAAACTTTATTTTGTTTTGTTTCATTTCAAAAGCATTCAGCAGTCCCTTCCTTCGGAAACTAATCTGAGGATCGCAGGCTTACTCACCACATATAAGGTCAGAGTCCATGATCCCACTATTAAAACGAGGCTGGACAAGCATGGTGTTCAGGCGAGTAATGCATGACGAAAAGGCTTTAGGCATGAAAATGCTGTGGCAGGACCCTAAAGGGGCAGTTTTAGCCCTCAAATGAAGCGGAACTAAAGAGATTCTGCAAAAGAAACTGGGTCAGAATTATTTCACAGTGATGCAAGAGACTGATTTCCAGTTGTAGGAGGCATTTGGCTGCAGTTGTTGCTGCTAGAAGTAGCATCTGGAGATTGATCACTTTTTCGCATGCAGGTGTTGCAAAACAATCAGTGAATGAAATGTTGCAAACTGTCTTTTGTGCTTCCTTGTGCTCTCCTTGTCTTGTACTGCATTTTGTATGAGCACCTGACAAATATGCAAAAACTAGAGGAACTCCGAGAAAGTCTGAGGATGCGAGTGAAGGGTAAACATCCTGAAGCAGGAGAAAACAGTTGACTGTGGATCATAATTAAGGCACAGCAATTTTACTGTGGACACAAAACATCTCGCTGCTCGTTCCTCTCGTTTCCCGAGACCCACATGTGAGCACAGCGTGAGGATGGCATAATGTGCTTTATACAGATTTCCTGCTGTGGATTATCATCATCATTATGTCACAGCATTTACTGAGCAGCCCGACCAAAAGCACTCAGTTGAGAGAGAGATAAAGAGAGACTGCCTGACTCACAGCTAAAGTCACGTGAAATCCTGGCTCTTCATGTGTGTCCAGTCTGCAGACCCCAGACCCCAGACCCCTGCCTGCCCACCTGCAGTACATTCTGGGAGCTATTCATCATTTATTCTTCATTCTCCCGTCGTCGTTCGCACCCCCGTGGAGAGGCGTCGCCACACTCTTGGCTCGAGGTGCCAATTCATCACTCCCAGCCTGCTGTTCGTGCGTCCCCTTGTGTGTCGCAGTTGCAGCTACTTCAGTAACACAAGTGCCAGTCGCACTCACCGGCCCCTCCAGATGCTCATTTGCAACTTTTTCATCCAGACTGTCACTCAAGATAATGGTCTGTACAGCAGAGTAGATCCTGTCTGGTCCTTTTACACCATAGCCCTTTCAAATACAGTTTGTAGCAGTACGCAGTATAAACAGGGCCCCCGAGTCATGGGAGTGGTGGTGGCCTAGTGGTAGGATACTTGCCTCCGGACCAAAAGGTCACAGGTTCGAATCCTACCTCCAGCACC
>JBBJLR010055312.1:0-11572 GCA_037577145.1 Brachypetersius gabonensis
CACACACACACACACACACACACACACACACACACACACACACACACACACACACACACACACACACACACACTTTATCAGCCCCTTCCCCTCCACTTCTCCTTTTCTCTACTTCCTCACTGACTCAGTACTGATGTGTTATTCTGTAAAACCCCTGTGTTCCTTTACCCTTCACTCAGAATACATTAATATTAGTTCATAACATTAATAATATCAGGACTATATTGGAAAATAATTTACTTCCATCGGAAACGGCAGTAAATCATCATCACTGTTACTTTTAAGTATGTTAAATTATTTTAAATCTACAATAAATACTGAATTCTCTTTTTTAAATGAATCTTTAATGCCAGTTCTTCTATTTACATTATTAAGTGGGTTTTTTTTTTTACATTTTGTATCCACCTCATCTGCTTCTCTTGTTTTTATGGCCTTTTTTGAATAATACTTTTAATTCCTCCTTTTTTAAAGTGCAAATTTAATGCCAATTTGTTTTCTTTTTTGCTTTTTCATTTTTAAATGCATTTATGGAAAAAATCTATCCATCCTTGGATGATTGCCTTCCTCTTCTTGTTTCTTTTATTTATTACAAACAAATTGTATTTTAAACTGTTTTTACCAATTATTGTTTTTTCCTTGAATTTATTAATGAAAATGTTACATTTACCTGCTTCTGTTATCTATCATTTTGAATCGCATACAAACAGTGTAAAAAAAAAAACCAAATTTTTCCGTTCGGACAGCTCTGGGATCAGCTAATGTAAATTTACGAGAATTTACTGTGCTTGATGGGAAAATTTCAAATCTAATTGTGGGATTCAGATGATGACACTTTAATTCTGTGTGTGTGTTCCCCTTCATTCCAAGAACCTCCTTGCGTAGGTAGGTGTTCCTTTACCCTTCACTTTTTTATAATATTAATAATATCATATTTTGGAAAATAATTTATTTCAACAGGTGATGACAGTGAATTCTCATTGTGGCCATAAAATTGGTCTGGTAACATTTCATTAGCCACATTGGCCTCGTAGCTCCAGCTAATTGATTCACACTAAAATAAAAAAAATCTAAAATTCATACATTTAAAATGGCTGTGTTGTGAATTGTTCTTGGTGCTGCCGAAGTGCAGAGCTGGTGGTGATGCACACGTGTTAATTTTTAAAGTAAAGATGTTAATTTTCTACGCATCGGCGCTGTGATGTTCTATAGAACAAACGGAAATGAACCCTTATCATCACTCTCTCCTGCCACAGAGTGCTTTAGCAAACATGCTGGTATTAGTTTTCACCAGAGGGTCTCCTGTGGGTCACATTAGGGTCAGTTTTACAGGCCTGTAAGGGGAGCGCAGGGGAGTGCGGTGATGCGTGTGGAGTCGGGATCGGCGCTGGAGCTGGAGGACTGCTGGTGTTTGTTTTGGCTCCAGCCCGTTTCCTCCAGCGCCGAACCCAGGTGTGTGCGGCCCGACCTCTCTGAAACATCTGTGGCTGACCACACTGGCCGGCAGCCTCAGCCTCCTTTCTGGACCATTTAGCGCAGCTCGGGTTTGCTCACTCATTCGCACCTCTTTAAAGGGCTATTTTTTCTTTACGCAAAGCTTTACTGGGGAACCAAATCTGGCGGCATGTCTTTGCTTGGGAAAAGGAGACGCTTTCATTCAAACTCTTCTCTGGCAGCAAACGGGCCAATGGTGGAACTTGTGCTTCTGTGTTTCTACTGCAATCACAATGAAAATGCACCACATGCAAATGTTCACTCCAAAAGAATATTAACAGTTTGTCCTCATTTTAATGCAGTAACAGACTCTACTCTTCTGAGAAGACACTAGCTTTTACAACGTTGCTACAAAGATTTGATTGCATTTAACCAGAAAAGTACCACTGAGATCAAGAACTTGCTTGCATTCACTGATTCAGATTCACATTTGGACCAGGAACACAAACAATGAAAAACAGCCCATTATTCCTCCTCCACCAAACAGCCGGCATTTGAGTAGAGAGTGTTCTCCCGTGTCCATTAAAGCCTCTCAAGTGTCCCAGTTACTACCAGTCAATAGTTTTGGCACAAACTGAGATTTCTACATTTACTTGTAAGTCACTTTATTGTTTATTAAAAATGCACTCAATTCTTATACTAACAAATAAATATACACTATTTTCACCATGTGTGCTCCTTGATTGATTATTCATCACTACTGCCCTACAAAACAGTCCCCTAATATAATTCCAAAGATAATGATAATGAGGATCTCCAGACCAGTTAGATATTTAAGGAGATATTAGATATTAAGCATTAGATATTAGATATTAAGTGTTGAAACAGTAACGAGTGCATTTAAAGTTAAAGGACAGTCTAGAATTTGACAGACCAACAACCAGCTAATAGGAACTGTTACACATTATTTCATCTTAGAAAGGGTTTTATTTGACAGATTTTCATTTACAGTTGTTCAACCAACAACTTTCCAGTTTAACAAGACCCTCAAACCTCATTCTGATCTTCATTAAGGTTTGTGGATGTGGTTTAGGACACTGTATGACCTCGACCTCACTGGTGTACATTTTTGCAATGTTTTGCCATAATTCATTGAAGCCTGTGAAAAATATAAGTATAATGTAAATATGTTTGTTCATTATTTCACTGTGTATTGTGTGTGTATGGTTGAAATGACAATTAAAAAAATTGGCTTGTGTTAATGGAATGAAGATGTAGAGTAAATTGAATTACTTTGCTGTACTTAAAGAGAAGTAAAGTACAAATGTGTGAAACACAGTGATTCAGTGTTTACTTTGACCCGTCACAACACGAACACACGTGTTCGTCCAAACCCATGAGTGTGCGAGGGGGAGGGGTCTTCAGTATTGCAGTTGTTTCTTTAGGGTAAAGAAAACATGCTCCTTCTCAACTCACGGCCAACACACACACACACACACACACACACACTGACTCACAGTGTTAGTAACACACTGATGTCACTTAGAGAGCCAAAGACTTCTTCTTCCTACATCTGACTGGATCTATTGTCTTTTTTATCAGCATGTGTGGACCAGTCACGTTATGATGCAACGTCCTGTGACGTCACTGCGTCTCCGACTGATCTCTGAGTGCCACCATCCTGCATCCATTTCACTTTGGGACAGGATGCTTCACTTCCTTCGAGAAGTAAAGAAAGCGTTACTGCAGGCTTCGTGAACAGGAAGCCCAGCTTTACTTCAACCCCGACACACACCCTCCTCACTCACACTACCCAGAAATGTACGTAAGCGCCTCGCTGCCCAGCAAACATCAACACCAGAGTTTTCTCTGCCGGTTTACAGAAACCCTCTGAACTGTCTTTTAGCCGAGCTATTCAAAAGAAATGGTGTATTTACACAGCTATTACACAGTAATATAGCATATATTATTTTAATACAAAGCATTTATTGCATTATGTATTGTTTTTTACATTGTCTTTTAGCATGTGTAACCTAAATATATATCACGCATTACATTATTATATTGTATTTATTACATGGTTATATAGCATGTATTACATTATTATATAGCATTTATTACAGTTTTATAATGCATGTGTAACATTATATAACAGCATATTCTGTGTGTTATGGGTTAAATAGCATGTATTGCATTCTTTAAAGCTGTAAGAGTTAAACACACACACACTGTGTTTATTCCGGATTTACATGTACACAGTTCCTTTATTAGCATTTGTTATTCTTCACTATTGACCCACAAAAGCCCCCTAATATAATTATAATAATAACGATAATGTGGATCTCTAGACCAGTGTTAGATATTTAAGGAGCGATTAAGTGCTGAAACAGTAAAGAGTGCATTTAAAATTAAAGGACAGTCTAGAATTTGACTCTGTTTCACCAACAACCAGTTAATAGAAGTCAGACCTGCACTGTTACAGATTCTCTCCTCTTAGAAAGGAAACACATTTTCATTTGTAGTTGTTCAATCAACAACTTTCCAGTTTAACCAGAATAAAAATCTGCATTTTATTAAATGAATGGATGAGTGGGAAATGCCTGTGGTGTGCAAGAACTTTGTATTTATACTGAATTTACATGTATGTCTGCACATGTTACAGTAAACTACTGAACTGACCTACTATAATTTAAAAGAATAGGGGAGTCAGGACTCTTGCACAGCACTGTACATTCACTTCTTAGCTCCAGACACTAACAGGAGGTGGGAGAAAGGCTTGACTGGTAGGATTTGTTGCTTAAACAGCTTTAGTTTCAGACTCTTTTTAAAATCGTATTAATTGTGCTGCACTTAGAAAGCAGAGCTGAAGGATTTTTATTGTGATTTTTCTCTCCTCCAACCATGTGTGAGTCAGTCAGCGCTAATCAGCCTCGTTTACTCGTTCATCACATTCCCTGCTCAAAACAAATCACCGCACATCGTTAAGAGGGCATTTATTTTACCGCACTCTGATTCCTAACATGAGATCAGCTCCTTCAGCACATGTTCCTCTTTTCTTCCCTCTTTCTTTCTTAGCAGAAAATTTTAAATCTACAGTTCTTAAAATACTGGCAAAACATCAGTTAATATCCAGTGTAGTGTATTCAGATGTTTGATCGGTTGATCAGGGGCCTCATTAAAATATGGAGGGAGAGAGTGGCTGGTCGAGTTGCCTTCGTAACATGTGTCTGAGAGAGTACTTGTGATGTCACGGTTAAGGTGGCCAAAAAGAGTCAAAATGTGGTGCAAGAATTCTTTCTCACAGAGCTAAAGACACAGCAGACTCATAAACAGACTTCAGGACACTAAAGCTCAGGCCATTTATAAAACAATGATGTTACAATTAAAAGTAACACAGCTCGTTAACACAGCCGTGCATGTTTTCCTTACCTGGTTTGAGTTCATGCCACCCGTTTTCAGCCATCCCTAACCATAAATGTCTTGGTAAGAGCCAGTGAGTTAACCCCGCCCCCCACAGTTCAGTGGTACAACACAGCGCTGAGTGAAGCTGAGTCAGAAGCGGCATCGGTTTGATTAGCAGAGTTAATTTTTTCACCAAACGTTTGACCACAAACCACTGTTTAAAAAACATTGGATTAATAACAACTACACAGTAAAGCTTTGCATTTTCTCGTGGAAATGCAGCGCAGTTTTGTCAGATCTCCACCATCCCCGCTACCACTGGTCGGGTATAAACCAGAGGTCGAATGCCATGCTGGAACTGATCCTGGGCCATAGGATCTGAACTACAGCCTGAAAGAAGCGAAGGAGCAGGAGATGAAAGAGCTGATTGTACTGTAAGTGTCGAGCTGGCTTTCCTGTGCCAGGACTAAACTGCGGCGACACTCCCAAAACAATCCTGATCGGAAAACATTGTGCGTTCATTCTTGGAAAAGCCTCAAACCCTAAACTGATCTTTTACAGACAATTATCGGTGATTATCAGTGACTATCCAGGCTGTATTACAGTTCAGAAAACTGTACAAGTCTTGAGTCTCCCCTCATTTCTTTATACCCTACCAGACACACCACAGGTTTACCACTTATCCATTTATTTCATAAACTGCAGATGTTTATTCTTGTTAAACACTGGAAAGCTCATAAAGAAAACTTGTTTTATGTGACATGTTTTCATTCACTGAACAACTTTCCAGTGTTTAACATGAATAAAACAGCTGCAGTTTTTAAAATAAATGCACAAGTGGTTAAAACCTGGTATTGTGACAATAAGAGGTCTTCGTGTAAACACTGGTGCCCTGTTGAACAGTTGGCAATCTATAGCTAACAGAGTTTGAAACAGAGGCACAGAATAGTGGTTTTGGTAACTTCTATGGACTGGCCACTCTCAAATCACTACTCAAGCCACTACTGCAGTCCATAGCAGTTGAACAATAGCCTCTGCTGGACGCTTTGTGCAGCAGTAGCCCTTGGTTCGGGAGGAGGTTTGGTAGGAGCTCATGTAGGTGGGTCCAGGATGGGTGGGTAACGAACCTCTATGGCCAATCTGGAGTGGTGACCTGGATGCAATGGGCAGTAGTTCCACTTCAGCATGACAAAAAAGACTGAAGACAGATGGGAGAACGGAGTAAGCTAAGTTTGAGTTTACAGGGATCAGAATGTAAATGTGAGGGAACTCCAGCAGATCCAACTCCACTATGGAGAATAAGCCTGGAGATGCAGCATGAAGGGGGTCAAGTGGGTTTACAGGAGCCTCGCCAAGGCGTTGTCATGTGGCCATTATTAAGTCAAGGGTAATTTAGCGTGGTTGGCTGCACTCGGGCTTGGGAGATACTGACTGTTTCCCTTTTTTTACATCCAAGAGCTTTCGTTTGTCAGTCATGGCGTCTTTCTGCCCCAACACTCCATTTACCAGCAGCGTGTGAAACGCCGGAGCAGCAGGACGGAGATGGTGGAGGAGAAACCGGAGATTCGGGGCTGAATAAGTCTGGTAGAACCGGACGCTTGGACACGTCATATTTTACCCAACAGTCTTCAGCCCTTGGAAACTCAAACACACAATGATCGAAATGCTGCAAAAAACCATGAAGTGCTTTCGGGCACAGAGGGACATCCCATAACACCCAATCGCTTCCCTCCGAAAGAAAATCATAAAAATCTGATGGAAGTAAAACGCTGAGCTCATGATATTTCAGATTTTCTGACCACACTGTGCAGAATGATTAATAAATAGATAAGTACATAGATAAATAAACATGAATAAATAAATATAAAATAAATGAAAAATAAGTACATATACTGCACTAATAAATAGATACATGGATGAATAATTAAACCAATAAATATTTTAAAAGATAAATAAATCGTGAATTAATTTGATAACTGGATAGATAGTTAGATTAAAGAATGATGAAACAAATGAACAAACAAACAAAACTAAATAAGCGTTGAGGGAGTTCAGTTATGTTCAGTTCTCCCTTCAGTTATGTAACATGACCTAAAAACACGAATCTGCTCGTTAATTAATGGCAGCGTTTATTACCTCAGTGCTTTATCGCCGCTCTCAGAGACAGTTATTAGGACACGCTTTTATATCAAGCTGCTTTGAAAGCATTTTTCTTCACCCCACAGTCCTCCCTGAACAAACAGGGACTCTGAATTTACAGCTGAATTTAGATAATTTCCACATCAACCAAATAAACCACACACAGACTCCCAAAGCAGAAGAACTATGCCAAAACAGGTTCTTTGGGCCGATGCCACGGAACCACTTTTCATTCCTTAAAAAACCTCCTTTAAGGATCTGTGTGATATGAAAGAACCTTATGAAGTCAAAAGAACCTCATCATTTAAGGTTCATGATATATGCTCTTCAAAACAAAATGTGCGACAAAGAGTTCTTTGAGCTAGTTTTGGTTCCCTGAAGAACAGTGAAGGTTTACCAAGAGAAGGCTTCTAAGCTAAACATTTAAATAATGTGGTCAGTCTTTCAAAAACTTTCCACACTCCTACATCTCCAAAAAATGGTCCCTAGTAAACAACTAGGGGTGTATCTAGGTGTCTCCTCTTCTGCCTGAGAAAAATATTCACCGCCCACCCGTCGACCAAAAACGTTCCCCATTCCCCCTTGACCTCACCTCAAAAACACCCCCACTTCTATTGCTCAGTCTTCTTTGAACGTAATTAATATACAATATCAGTACGTTTGATAATTGAATGTATTATTTGTCCACTGGACCAGCTGGTTTCAGTGCAGAAGGCCACGCCCCTTGTTTTGTAGGCTTAGTTGATGTGTTTGGTCCATCTGAGCCCCACTGTCCTGAGTTCAAAATAAAGATTGCATCTCATCAACGCTCCGGTGATAAGGCTCCTCAGAAAGCCCTCTGAAGGCACTGTAAGCTTCATGCTTTTCAAAAGCCTAATAATTACTTCCATACCCATGTCCCAGTGTCTGTGCCATCTATAGGGACTTACAGCGAACAGCCAAACCCCCCTAACCCCCAAAACAACCCAGTGCCCATTAGGTCTCGCTGATTCTATCATCCTCGTTCTGAGGTTGTTAGGCTTTTGTTCTTTACGATTGAAGATGATGGGACAAAATTGCACACTTCTAATGTCTGCAGGGCTTGTCCAGGACAGAGCATTATTGTTGTTATTGTTCTCTCAAGGCTTTATTGCTTTGCCCTGGAGGTGCTGATCTTCTAGTAACTCCAGTGGAACTCAAACCTTAGTCCTCTTAGCCCCCCAGACAGTTCTCATGGCAATATGGTCCTAACATCTTTTCAAAATGTATTTCTTCAAAGTGATCTAGACGTTGTGTTAAAAATCTGTACAATTTGATTACTCATCTATAACCCACGTAAATGGTGAGAAGGTCCAGCTCTGGTCACTGGGATACGATGTAGCATCATCCAGGGTTATGATAATATGTTGTTTCCTGGTGCAGATGGAAGGCTTGGCCCTGGATTGGAGTCAGAGACAAACAGACAACCTTCTCTGGAAATCCACTCCAGAGTTTCACACAAGGCCCTAATTAGAAGATCAGGATGCCCTGAGTTTTTGGTCCAGGAGTATTTATACCCCTAAGTGACAATCCTGTGCGAAGTATACTAGCAGTTAGTTACTGAGTGATTCTCATTCAATTTTGTGTCTATGCCGTGTTTGCTGTGACCCTATTCTGGATTTCAGATTCCTCTTTTGCTTTGCAGACTTGTTCTTGTTGCCTTGTGATTGGATTTCCTGGATTTTGGACTTCATTTGGATATTTGTTCTTGCCTTTGCAAACTTTGGTATTCATTAAACTTCAGTTCCTTGTACTCTGCGTTTGGGTTCATATCTGTGAATGTTGCAGCAGGACAGTGTAAAGGTGCACTGAGATTAGGTCAGCTATCATGAGCTACTCACTTCGCACATTTTTAATCAAACAGTAAAGTAGCCGTGGCTTCAATACACTTGGAGTTGATGGAACCAATGGCTTGGAGTCAGACAGGAGAGTAAGACTGTCCAAGGTGTCCAGGTCAGGATCATAGCTGAGCACTATTTAGTGTTGGTACTTCTGGTCTCCACACCTGATTTCTGTGACGTCTGGGGAACCTTCAACTCATTTGAGGAGAAACGGGTCACCAGAATACTAGGGAGGGGCTCTGGATTGGAAGTGTGTGAATGTGGGTACGAGTGTCACCAGGTGTGCTCGTTTGGAGTGGTGTGAACGAGTGAGTGAATGAGGACAGTTGGGCTCATTAAGAGCTGAGTGAATGTGTCGTGTGATTGGCTGAGTGAATGGTTAAGACCCGGTCGAGCCAGAGCAACAGTGCGTGGTCACCAACATATTGTGGAGTCTGTGTTATGAGCTGGAAGTGATGGGTGCCCTTTCCTATGTGAATAGAAAACGTATCTATGTCTGGTTGAGTCTTTGCACTCTGAAAACATATTGCCCTGTGGTCTGAGCTGTGCTGGCGGAAGTCAGGTGTGAGTGTGTGGGTCTGTGTTCGGGGTTCTCTGCCTTTCCAGGAAAGCCACCAGGAGAGAAGACTAAAGCATCACAGCAAGCCGTGAAGAGCAGCTGCTCTCCCTTCTGTGTTCTAACAGGAGTGACGAGTGCTGTGTGAAGGACTGTTGTTTAGGAAGGACTGTTCGGTAATCAAAGGACTATCAGAGGGATTCCCTGTCTGCACAGGGTAGACAGAAGCGGGCCTCTGACAAGTATCAGGAACTGAGGGTCTACCGAGGAGTAGTGAGACGCCTTGAAGCAAATATGTCCCCAAATCTGTTCCCAGAACACTTTAATTTCATTTTAAACTCAATTTAATGCATTACCCTAAAAGAAAATGTAAAGGTAAATAAATAATCAGAATCAGATTTTAAAAACGTTAGCATTAGCGGTTTGCATTACTGGTTAGCATTAGCAGCGTGCAAAGACATGTACACAAAAGAAACGTTGAAATAACTCTCTCTATTAACTAGGTGTTTCGACTTACACTAAAATTCGAGTTACATTGCTGTTGTAGGAACGGATCGCGACGTAACTTGAGGACCTCCTGTGTTTCCAGATCACTCAGAATCTGCTTTGTGCCGACCTGTGCCACTGAGAACATGTTTCTGAGGTGGGGCTCTACAGAGCTGCCCGACGTGAGCGTGGGTCTGGAAAAGGAGCCCCCCCACCCACAGCTGATTGCACTGGTGCTCACAATGCTTGGCTTGTTGATATCTTAGAAAGCAAGGACTGGTGCCTTAGATGTCATCTCTTTAACATTTGCTTGCTCTTGTGCGGACCCCACATCTATTTCCACCTTCAGTAGGTCGTTAAGTGGGCGTGTCACATCTGCAAACCTTGAGATCCAACTAATGTAGCATGACTAGAACCTGGGGCGCTGGAACTAAGGCTTTTCTCTGGTCTGAAGCCCTGTTTGTCAAGTGAAAGTGACCATTCTGTCATACATGAACAGCACGAAATCCTTCCTCTGTATTTAACCCATTCACCAAGTGAAGCAGTAGGCAGCAGGAACACGACGCCTGGGGAGCAGTGTGTGGGGACAGTACCCAGCTCAGGGGACCTCATAGGTGCCTAACAGTCTTGGGAATCGAACCCATGACTTCCTGATCACAGGGTGAACGCCCGAACCACTACGCTACCTGCCCAATGAGGGCTGTGAGAATTTTTTTAACTGAAGCTCTGTCCAGAATTCCTAACTCTCTGCACCACGAACAGTTATGCAACACCTATTACTTTCACAACAACACTAAACCTATTTTCCATGGATTTACAACAGACAATTCCATGGTTACACTACATCCATTTCTCTCTCTCTGTCCCTCTGTCCCTCTCTCTCTCTCTCTCTCTGTCCCTCTCTCAGTCTCTCTCTATCTCTCTCTCTCTCTTTTCTCTCATTCCTCTATCTCTTGTTCATTCTTCTCTCAGTCTTCTATTTTCCACTCTTTCTTCTCTCTCTGTGTCCCTGTTGTATTCTTTCTTCTCTCTTTCACTTCCTCTTCCTTCTCTAACTCTGTCTTGTTCTTTTTGTCTTTCTCCCGCTCTCTTTTATTTCTTCTTTCTCTATCTCTCTTTTCTTCTCTCTCACTTTTGAATTGTGTGTATCAGTGCATTTATTACTCTTGGTAGTTACGTTGCTCAGTATTTACATAAAACCGACCCCCTCGCCTGTTTTCGCCCGTAGGTGGCGACGTGTCGGTCACGTGTTGCTCGTTACTATAAATCATGAACAGCGAAGACTTTACAGCAGCGTTCAAGCAGAACCTGACATCAGCCGAGCAGAACCCGGCCGTGTTTCCTGGTTCCACTTCAGCTGAGCTCTGTCCTGATATCGTGCTGATATGAGTGTTTACAGTCACGCATTAAAAACTCATCCATCCTGTGGCTCCAAACGCGAGTAAACAAACACGGAACACCTGCGTGATGTAAACAAGGACACACTGACCATTACAGGACCAACGATCAATTAATTAATTAATCAATTTTAACACTGAGAACACAGTAATACAGCATGAAGCAACAGAACTATATGGTGCAACACACACACACACACACACACACACACACACACACACACACACACACACACACACACTAGTATTCCTATCTTTATTATTATCTTCATGACATTCCACTGACTTTTGTAACAGTGTGT
>JBBJLR010055342.1:0-11571 GCA_037577145.1 Brachypetersius gabonensis
TCTATCTATCTATCCATCCATCCATCCATCCATCCATCCATCCATCCATCCATCCATCCATCCATCCATCCATCCATAGAGTCTGCTGTTTTGGTTAAAATGCCAGCAACCATTGACCATGTATATCTACTCATATATACAGACATATGCACTGTTACATATTCTTTCCATGTTACAAAGAAAATTTGTTTTATTTGACATTTCTGACTGGCAGTGTGTATATAAATACTCATATATACACTCTATTTGTTACAGTTCAAACAGAACACACACGAAGACAAACGAAAAATAATGAAAACATACACAGGGGTCAAATAATGCCACAGCTTGGGCATTTACTAAAGAAAATGTTTTTTTCTTTTTTTTAACAAGACAGATATTGTATAAATTAGACCATAACCTCAATGAAGCCTACGCACTTTTCACTACATTTCAGCCCCAGATTATGAGTGCAGAGCTTATTAAGCATTAGTGGTTTGAAAATGTAAAAAATTGGTTAGACATCCTTAGTTTACTCCTTACTGTTGTTCACTGAAATCCTGGTGATTACAAACTACTGTCATGTAGTCTTGAATGTGTTTACATTACTTTGAAGTCGGTGTGAAATGTTTGTATTGATGTTTTATGCTGGTCTTAGTATTTCGCACAGGTCTCCATTGAAATAAATGGATGCAGCAAAGGAGTGCAGCGAGGGGAAGTGGCCAGTGGACGTGTGAACTCTCACACCTTAATAATTGCTTGAAAGACCAAAGTAAGCGATAACTAATGTTTATGCAGGGAAAAAGCTAAATACACGTCCATTTGTTTGGCTGTAGTTGAAGGACAGAGGAAGCTCAGTAGAGTGGAGTCTAAGTGAATGAAACACTGTAATAACTTGTAGGTGAGTAGAATCCCGGTCAAGCTGTTTCTGTACCAGATAAGATTCATATCTGAGCAGTTTTCTGCCCACTATAGCATTACAACTTCAGCACAAATCTAAAAAAGCTAACTTTGGACACCAGAAATGTCTAGGCTATATTTGGGGTTAAGGGCAGATTGTGTAAATTTTATAAGGGGGGAAGATGCATTTGAAATATAAAGGACAACCTCTAAACTGCTTGAGCAATGGCGCACACTCAGATGTTCTTTCAACTTCAGTGAGCTCACACCAACACGCAATGTGTGTACACAGTTCTCTGTCACAGCTGGCAATGTTTTTTTAGTGTTTTGGAGTTTTTTCTAGTGTATCTGCCTCTCCTCCTTAGCACATCACTACTATTTTCAGCCTCAGTTCCAAAACAGTTGGAATAACTAACGAAATTCAACTGAAAATAGTAACAATATAACAACATATATAAAAAACAGGACATGGGCAGTTTGAGACTAGTTATTAAAATAACAAGGTTATGTGGATCACATTATGTTAAAGCAGTGAAGCAATTGTGTTTTGGCATATAAGGAAAGAAAGCTCAAGGACAAGATGATACAAGGATTGGGTGAGGTTTACCAGTGTACCAATAGATGCATCAGTGAATAATTTATCACTTTTAGAACAACATTCCCTGAAGTCAGATTGGTAGTATTTTGAGGCTTTCACTCTCTGTAGAGGACAACATAATAAAAGATTAAAAGAAATTGGTAAAATCTTGGTGTGACAGCAGAAATAACCTTTCCGAATGTACATGATCTCCAGTTCCTTATACATCATCGTCTAAAAGCTTGGATTTCATAACAGACTTGGGAATATTTTGGTGTAGTTTTCTCAGTCAACACCCTTCTGCATGGCACCCACAGTTGAACACTGAGGCTTTACTCTGCAAAGTAGAAGTCATAAATAAATACGGTCCAGAAGTGCTGCTGATCCCTCTGAGCTTGGTATAATCTGTGATGGAAAGAAGTGCGTTTCATCTAAAATTTTAAATAGTTTGTGTTTACAGGTCAACAAGGGAAAGGACCCTCAAAGCTGTTAGAATGAGGTTCAAAAGCTAGCATCTGTCATGGTATGGAGGTGTGTCAATGCCCATGGCAAAGGGAGCATTTGGCTGACGCTCTTATCCAGAGCTTCTTACAATTATTAGTTACAGAGACAGTCCCCCTGGAGCAACTAAGGATTAAGGGTCTTGCTCAAGGACACAGTGTGAGAAAGTGGTGGTTTGAAACAGCGACTTTGTGGCCATTGGGTTCACAGGCAAGTTTTTTAGCTACTAGGCTCCTACTTGCACATCAGTGAGGTCACCATTAATGTAGAAATATACAGTACATACAAATTTGGAGCAACATTTGATTCTATTCAGATGCTGTCTTTTTCAGGGATGGCCCTGCATTTTCAAGCAGGACAACCTCAGATCACATTCTCGGGAGTATGCAGAAAGTGTGGGTGCTAGATTGGCTTGTCTGTTGTGTTTGTGGTACTTAACAGTAGTTGTAACATGCTGTAGTGTAAGTCGATTAGTTTGGCTCGTTAAAGGGCCTGTATCCTAAATTTATGTTGTATTGTTTTCCCTTCCCATGATATATTTCAAATTGAACATTATAAAAATCATTATAAAGGGTTCAGCTTGTCGGTTTTTATAGGAAAAAGTAAAAGATATTGTTCAGATATAGATGTTCAGTCACAGGTGTATCCATGGCTGTTTTTTGTTCTTGAAGCAAGTACTTCACTCCAGCATTATTACTGTGAGACTGTAAGATGTTAGGACATTGCAGATTTGCCTTGGGTTAAACAAACAGATTTCATCGATAATCAGATGAATTGCAGGATCCCAAGTAAAACTAATTCAGGGAACTCTTCAGAGAACGTTTAGCCGCAATATCTCTTGTTCGGTATCAGTATCTGCTCAGTAAATTCAGTCAGCAAAGTGAAACTGGATCCTGCAGTCAATAACAGATGTTCGTCGTCTGCAATACTTAGTACTGCAGAGGACTGTTTCCTTCCGAGTAATGCTCAACATTTTTGTTTAGGTTGAAGTGGAGAGGTTATTCTAAAACCAAACAGCTCCAGGGACCACTAGTTCTCAGGAGGCTGGGAGACCACGGGGGCCAGGCTGTCTCACTGAGAGTTTGCATGATGTAACACATGCTTCTTTCAGAGCAGCCAGCTGAAGGTCGTGCTTTCTTTATTTTGGTTATAAATCTATGTGTTATGGGAATGTCTGTAACAAATGATTTCAACTTGTGTGTGACACTTAAAGGATTCCCTGACTCTCCCACGCTCCCTCAGGTTTCACGTGCCCTAATAATCTTTGACCCCTTGCCTTATTACCGCAGGTATGTCCTCATCACCAATGTACTTCCTGAAGGTTTCGTCTGTCATCTCATTCATTTGGGGCTTATAGGTATGAAACTGAGGAATGTATCACCCATTTGCTCTGACTTTGAGAATGCAATGTTTTTCTGTTTTAAAGGGGATGATGAATAGTGCACTATCTGAAAGTGTTGAAACATGAAACTGAATATCATGTTCTGGTGCAGGATGTGGTTAATATCTTGTCATTGTTAACAGTATATGTACATATAGGGGCTGACTGGGACAAAAAAAAGGGCCCTGGACTTTCTTCACCAGCTGTTCATCATCAGGTCTGCGTCTCTGTCGTGGTTTGGGGGGGTATATATATATATGTAACACAATAGCTGCACATAACGTTTTCTTTTTCTTAGTCCAAAAATCTATCTTAGTAATCAAACAGGTTTTTGAGTTCTCAAGCTTTTGCATACAGTCATTGTCTTTACTGTATTTTCAGGACCCTTAAAGTTCCTCAAAGTTGTACAGTCAAGCAAAACCTCTCTGATACCTGTCTGAGCTAATCAGAAAGCTAAACACACCGAATCCAATTACATCCTTTTGAGTTATGTTCACATTGGCATGTATTTCAAAGGCTCTCAAGCAAGCACTTTGTCTGAGCGCACGAATCTGATTAAGTGAAAAAATGGGCCTGCAAAACAAACCTAATTTAAACTTACTTTCTATATGGAAGGCTGGTCAGATCATATTTTTGCAGAGCGTTTGATGTCTCCCTCATCATTTCCTTAAGATCTAAACACAGATTGATTTCGGTTCATTATTGCAGTGAATATATGCTTTTCAGAAAATAACAACAAGTCGTTAGTCATCAGCAGACAGTCTGATACAATCAGTCCCAGCAGTAGCCAGATGACTCACATAGATAATTTTGAAGGACGCTTGACCTGACTCTTTCATAGAGCTCGAGATAAAAATAAATGGAGCAGCTTTAAGAAGAAAGAAGCAGGACACAGAATAGCCTCTGACATGATGAGTACTTATTCACAGCCAAGCTGTTTTGTTTGTTCTGTACTAGGCTATTCATAAATATCATACGAGAAGAAAATCCGCTTGCTATACTTAAAGCCGTGTTCTACACTTTCAGTACTGATTTTTCATCTCTTTATTCTTTATATATATATATATAAATAATTTTATTGCACCTTTAATACTCATTTATATTTATATAAATGACTTTTTCTCATTGGTAGAGACATTTATAAGTGAAATGAGGCACAACAGACCTGGTCTGGAGAGTATAGAACTGTTAAATTAAACTGTAAATTTGAAATCATTAGACACTTATTTTGGATGTCTGGATACTTCAGAAGCTCCATCTGTACTCCGTCTGTAGTAACAACATTCCTGATCGCTTGTGAAAGAGCTGAAATAAACTCCTGTAGGCTGAATTAATGGCTATGACATCATCAATATCAAATGTAGTATATTGTCACAGTCCAAAGAAAACCATATATCTCCATTTTTTTTCAATGCAACAGCTGCCCTTTACATTCTGTGAAACTCTTATTAGGAATGAATCCTTAGAAATTATTCAAAAATTCTAGGAATGAAAATGCTGTTTCCCAGAGTTATCCAGCCAGCACTTAAATGCTGCTATAAAAGTAAAAGGACACCTCCAACAAGCTATTTTTCTCAGTTGAACAGGCATGACTTCACAAAGGCAGGTTAGTGACGGTATTAGCTAAACCTTGCTGCTTGTAAAACACAAATACGCCCAAGGGTTATTTGAATAGAAAATGTGACTGTTGTTATGTGTAAAGGATTTCTTTCCCTGATTCTGAACTTCCCGTACACACAGGAGCTACATGCAATAACTTCGGGACCTGATGATATCTTACCGCTTTCTTTCTTCAAAAGCTGATTGCTCAGTAGATACTCAGCTGCATTTTTTTTTGCAAACTTTGATTTGCTCTTTAGATTTTCTAAGAAACCTGTGGAGCTGCTGTCTGACTGAAGTCTGACCTACTTCTTGTAGAAATGGTTGGATACTGACGATTCTGATGCAGCAGTCGGATACCTGCTGTGAACCCTTTTTTACTGTCTTTTGGAACATTCTTGAGGTTAGTCTGTCCATTTAGGGTCACATGGTTATGTTGCTAGGTAACTGCATCTTCTGTAATAATGTGGTGGTGTGTGCACGTATACACGTGGAATGATAATGAGTTGTGACGGAGAGAAGGATACAAGGATACATACTCTCACATTTTTTTCTTCTTTATGTATGTAGCTCTCTCACTCCCCCCTCCTTCTCTGCCTCTCTCTCACTATTTCTATCATGTTCTAACTAACATAAGTGCCTTTAATTACAACTCAGTGGACTTTGTAGGTTTTCTCTCCTCAAATACGCATCATTGTATTTTCAAAAGTTGCTTAAGCACACACACAAATACAACGAGTAATGACCTATAATATCCTTTCCAAGATTGCTCACACACATGCATTGCAACCAGTGGGGAAAAAGTGGTGACCTGAAAGAGGAAGGGGAACAAATCTTCTAACACTCATGTTTATCCCAGTCTTTCTCTCTCTGAGTTTGAATATCAACTTCTTCCTAAAAGCCAGGGGAGCATTTCGTGCAACAATCTGATTTACAGAGTATAATCATCTAAAAATCTAAAATATACACAACTCACATAAACATAATACCACAGCTGTCCAATAATCACCAGACACGACAACCATGTTTGCTAAATGTTTCCACTCAGCGTTCCAGGTTTTGATTCCTCATTTGTAAACAAACTGGATTAGGTTGAGAATTTAGCTGTGTTCATTTCCAGTTTCTTAACTCATAAGGTTTCTGTGCTGGCTTGCATTATACGCTCAACCCTCGAAAAGTCCTTCTTTGATCAGAACAGCAGCAGTTTAGCAATGCCATAGACTTACCTTAGGTGACCTCCATTTCTTTGACACATTCGTCCTCTCTCTCCTTCTCAAGCACACACTCTCTCCCCTTTCCTCTCTCTCACTCACTTAGCTCACACGCCTTCTCTCAGCCAATCACACGCTAACTGGTTTCCTTTCAAGTAGGCATGCATGACTATCAGCATGAGAGAGAGAGAGAGAGTGTGTGTGTGCCTGTGTCTGTGTTTGTATATGTGTATGCGTGTGTGTGTGTGTGTGTGTGTGTGTGTGTGAGGAAGAGGAGAAACGGTCAGAACAGAACTGCACACTTTCTTTATCTCACTTCCCACATCTCTTTCTTCTCTGTCGTACTGTCTTGTTCCCTCATCCCCCCTTTGCCCTTTTCTTTCCGTTCTCTCTCTTTGTATTTCTGTCCTCTTTTCTCTCAATCTTTCTCTCGCTGTCATTTATATGGACTTATATGGACTCAATGTGCCTCTCTTTACCAAAGTTATGTCCCTTGTGTTTTATGTTTTCCCTTCTTTCTTTCTCTCTTTCTGTCTATCTGTCTCTGATTTTGTTCTGCAGATAAAAGCCTTATAATGGTATGAAGACTGAAGTGATCCATTTGGAACAAAAATACAGATTTTCTCTCTCACTCCAAGGCCATCACCACTGCCATTCTCTCAATGTCGCTGCCATTCTCTCACTGTCAGAGCCAGAACCCAAGGCTTGCCACCCAAATGTGTCACTGATAGAGTCGCTTGAGAGATCACTGATTTGTTATGTCTGTCTTCCGATATATCCATCAGTATAAAGCCCCTATGCTGATCTGAATTTCCATGCATCGTTTTGTTGCTGCTGCTTTTGTATGCATGTGTTCTTTTGATTTCAAACATTGTTGACATTCAGACAGACATGGCTTTTCTTATTCTGTGAACAGAAATTCTACTCGTTATTCATCGCTTTCAAATTGCAAATGAAAATCCAGTCACTGCCTGAAGGAGTCTGTCTGAGAGAGTGATTAAACTGTGGTCCAGTTAACTGTTAAAAAAATAGGAAACACTGCATAGTTTCCATTAAGTTTTTTTTACATCACACACACACACACACACACACACACACACACACACACCATTATTTGTTCTTCTTTTAGAAACTGTCATTTCCAGACTGGTAGTTTAATGTTTTGGTGTTACATGAACAGAAAAACATATTCACAGTTGAACTCCTCCCATCTTTCTCCTTGCAGTCTTTGCTGAATGTTCTTCTGATATCACTGATCTTTATCACTGTCAAACACATGCTCTGGGGTCACTTTGAATGTGCTAGTGGGAACGTGTGTGTTGTTTCTAAAATATGTCAGTACACTGAAAAAAAGGTGGATTAATGTATTTTATTCATGTGGTCAGCAATACAGTGTATTAGATCAGCACAATTATCCAGTGTAGATAAGTGAACCAGGTTAAGTGAAACAAAATTATGTTGATGTCTTACGTTTTTTTTTTCCTGTAGAACGGGTGCAGCATTGTTTTCAGTGTGCTAAAATTGCAGTGGTATGCAGAAGTCTATCTGTAAATGCTTGGGGAAGTTTAAGTCATTTGGTAAGACATTAGTCAGGGGTTGTGAGGGTGGATGTTCTAGTCCGCCGCGTCAGGCTAACCGCAGTCACAGACAAGTGGATTCATGTGCTCACTCTGCAAAGAGCCAAGCAAAGTTCACTTGCTCAAACACAACAGCGGCACATGTTCTATATTCTGCACTTCTAGCAGCCTCTAGTGGTTCCTTTGTGTGTGGGTGCGTGTTTCTCAGAGTGTGAACGTCTCCGCAAAGCCATTAGCATTTTAAACTTTCTCACTTCCTGATAAAATCAAGATATTTTATACAACGTATTTATATTATTCACAATGCAAATGCTTGACAAACATAGTATAGTTTGTATAGTAAGCATAGCATAGTAAATTGTATAAAAATCAAAGTAATATCTTTACTCTAATAGTTTTAGGAGCTGATTCATAGTTGATTTGTTACTTTTATTCTTGAGAAACAGCTGTGCACCCAGGTGAAATCCAATTAGTTAAAAAATGTTTGAGCTTTGTCAAGTCCCAGGGTAACGTTTTCTTATGTATGTCTGAACAGTCTGGAGTTTCTGTAAGGAAGCTGACCTCTTTTTTTGCTTGCCGGAGGAAGTAGATATGCTCTGTGTGATGTGTGCAGTTTGATTCTTCATCAATACTTATCATGTAGTGAACAATGTTTTGCTCTCACTTCTTCATTTAACTAAAATAATTACATTGAGGTTGTATACTGTCTACAGGCAAATGAAATTGTAACTCAGATCAGATGGGCAGAAACAACCTTAATAGCACTTAAATACACATTTACATAATGTTTATGCATTTGGCAGATGCTCTAATCCAGAAAAAAATGTACAATACAGGTGATTCATTTTGTTCAGTAACATTTCTGACCTTATGCTAACAGAAACCATTACACCATCAGGTATAACTCATTAGTACAAAGATATTATACAGTGGTATGATGATTCTAAAAGGCCTCTTTCCTTGCATTCATGGAACAAGCACTCACATTTCTATATACAGTATTTCTCATTGCAGAACATCTCATTTATATGATAATGAGTCAAATCTGTGAGAGTGAAGTCGAGGCATTCGAGGGACTGAAATGTGGGACAGAAATTTTCACTTATTTTTGTCCCTGTTGCCTATTCGGCCAACTTATTATAAGTGAGCAGGCTAGGGTTGGGGTTAAAAGTGTCAATTGTAACAAAACATGCTTGGGTCCATCTAACTGATGAAATGACACTAATTTAAGATAAAGGGTCCTATTTGACAGAACAAAATTTTTGAGTGACAGCAAAAGTCTAATGCGTCCTGTGGAGCTCTTGAACACAGTCATGCACAGTTATGGTAAAATATTCCTTCTTTTTGTAATTGCTACCTAGCAATATGTGATAAATCGATTTTTTTCCCCCATTTACTAGAGAGACATGGAATACATGGTCATAATTTTTACATTTTGAAAACCTTGGCATGCCTTAATACTGCTGTTCCACCTAACCCTGCTCTGTACTCCTGATGCCTAAAGTTTTCCACTTGCAGACTCAATGTGAATCATTACTTTGTTTGAAAATTCTAAAAATAGTTTTTTGTCATGTCTTGTTTACACGATATTTAAAAAATGCTCATTTCATTACATTCACTTTACTCACATATTGTTGCTGAGGCTTTCCAGAATATGATCATATGTAACATTTTATATAGATGTTTTTAGTTAGATGATACTAAAACATGTAAAGGTGTAGCAACCTGCCTCAAAGTGCCAGAAAGACCTCGGTTAAGAAGGCCGTAGAATATAGAACATTTAAAGCTGTTACACTGCTACTACCTTTTTCTTCAGTGCGTTTTCTAAAACAACAACAAAAAGTGACTGCCCTAATTCACAGCATCCTGTTGATGAAGGTAGGTATGAGCATGGATGCCTTACCATTCCAAGGAGCACCCTGTATGTTTGACTACAAGGAGGGAATGATCAACATTTGGTTTTACCCTTTTCTTTTAGCCAAAACTTTTTTTATTTGAGGTCCCAACCAATTAATCCTGAACAAGACTGTGTTAATGACCTCAACATCAGTAAGGAATTGCGTTACAAGTCAACAGGATGAAATCCAGCAGGAACAACGTTAAAACGTAGTTTTCTGTGCTTGCGAACTGGTTTTGAGCCGACAGATCCTTTTTCTAGAGACAGGTAGTTAGACCTAGGTTCCTGGTGTAGCCTGTTTTAAAATGCTCTTGAATGAAACTAGTTTTTTTTGATGCCTCTGTAGAATCAGAGACTTTGTGATATAAAGTGTCTGAGTACAAATGAGTCGAACTAAAAAGAGGAAGGAAGAGAGAGAGGGAGGGGCACCTTGTTCTCATTCTCGTTCTCTCACACACTCAACAGAAGACGAGACAGGGCCGAGCAACAGTGAGCTAGGAAGAACTCAAGCCACTCTGAGGCAGACTGAGACAAATCATTGTCTTGCTCCACCATGGCTCCGTGGACCAGGACCACCAATGAGAGATATGGAGTTGGTATGTGTTTGTGTGTGTATGTTAAAACATTGCAGGTGGATAGTTTGAGCATATGCTTGCATCAGTAACAGCCCTTGGAGAAGGGTCTGCGGAGGCTCGTTTTGCTTCCTGCTTAACAGGATGTGGGCAGGTGCTGTTGTTGAGACTGGTTCATAAACCACTGCGTTTAAAAAAAGAAAAAATATTAGACTGCATCTGAAGACTTATGAAGGCTCGGACACATTGTGTTATGTGCTATTGTACCCTCTGCAGTACTGGTTTAACATGCATCTTTTCTGCATTTTCCACGCATGTTTTCTGTGGGTGTAGCTTGTCTCTGTTGTCTACAGTTTTGATGTTTTGTACTTTTTTTGTATAATTTGTAAACTCCAGTTGTCATTGTGTGAAGGTTTTATGAGCAGCGAAACAGTATAAATAGATGGCAGTTACTGAATAAAATATTTCAGATATATTAGAGAGTTTTTATATAATAGAGTTTTTGTCTAATCTTGTAAAGCTACATTTTTGGAGATGCAAGGTTTTCTTCCGAGAGAAAAGAAATGCTGAGGAAAGCACTTGCAGTATGAAAAAAGTGAAAGAGTTTTGATTAGTGAGACTTTGTAGCATTGCTATAGATGCATATCACCCAGGAAAAATTTCTGCCCTTAAAAGAAAAAAGTCAAAATACGGATAAGGTGCTTTGGAACAAGGCCATTTTAGGAGCAATAAAATGGTGGCTCAGGCAAGTTTGAGCATTGCCGTTTAAGGTTTGGTGTAAGCAACATTACAGTGTAGCCAGGCTGTTGTGCCTGCTAGGGAGCAAATTAGCTAATAAAAATTGCTATGAACCTCTATGTGTTTTAAATGAACCTTAATGCTTTCACTTAATCATATTTGTCATGTGATCTGATAGATGTTTGTATCTGTATTTATGTGGTCTCACAAAGGAAGTTGACAAGAGGAAGTAGGCCAACGAACTAAGAAGTGTAAAAAAGCACTGTGTGTCTGTGTGCATGCGTTGCGGATGCTCTACGCACACTGTCAGGGTTTTACCTTTTTATTTTTACTTTATTTACACATTTACAATTTACAATTATAATGCTGATGGAACCTTACAAAGGCACATCAACTGATGATTGGTGCTTTGATTTGTGTTGCCTGTTTAGTTCATTTTAAAAGTAAGTCATGCCACATTAATGAAGCATGAACATATTTATATGCATTCACTCATTCACTTTACCCACTTTAGCCTTTTGCTTTATTGTTTATGTTTCCTTTTTTCTTCTGGTTCCCATAGAGCCAGTCTCTCTCTCTCTCTCTCTCTCTCTCTCTCTCTCTCTCTCTCTCTCTCTCTCTCTCTCTCTCTCTCTCTCT